>DWGR01002512.1:0-13542 GCA_018247715.1 Heliconius burneyi
ACTAGCTCAAAGGCCGAATAGCGGAGTGATTGATGGATGGAACTCAAAAAGTTATTCGCCGGGATGACTTTTTACATTTGGTCAGGACGTTTAGCTTTTTCAAATAGACATTTGAATGGAAAATAATAAATATTTATTTAGTGTATAGAATAAAATATGTGTATAAAGTAAAATGATTTTAGTGTGTAATAACATTGAGATTCTAAGTCAACGCAATCAAAAAATAAGAGACGTTGTGCATCGTTTTCGCTTCATTTTGTATGAAATTCACCCCATAATCAAAACTCATGGAACTACAATTATTTGGTGAGAATAGGTTCGTACAAATAAAGGATAGGAACCAAAACGTAAAAATTTTTACATTTAAAAAAAATTTCTTTACCAACATATAATTGGCTTACAAACTTGACTTTCTCAACTTTTATTAATTGCTAAGCAAACCTGCGACTTTCATAGAACCACTCTTGTTCACATATATTAACTTATTTTGTGCGATTCTTCATTTCTTAAAATAAATGATGACGACGATCCTCCAAAGATATGTTTAAAAGCATATACTTGTTACAGCTTAGTGCCTCTATGTATGTATATTTTAAAAGTAGTTAAGTTTAATGTAAAGTTTAAATAGTCTTTAATTAAAACCGCGGCCGTTTGTCAGCCGCCACCATAATTATTCCCCTCGAAAGTTACAGGGTTTTTACAGTTGGCAAAATTTTCAAGTGACTTTTATGTACGGGCAGAGTTCCAGACTTTAATTTATATAAATAAATTAAAAAGGCCATGCTTTATTAACATTTTTAAACTACAACAGCTGTTCTTATATAAATATATATTTTTCTAAACATCAACACTCCAAATTTCTAAAATAGTGTTAAACATTTAAAAATATAAATGTTTATAAAGTTTACATAAACACAAATGTACATAAATATATTCTTATCTTCTTTGAATAGATAACATGAACAAATAAAGGCGCATCTAGCAAAAATTCCCGACATTTTTGATTTCTATATTTTCTGCATATCGCTGATGCTAAAGGATTCCAGCATTTAGTAGGAGAAGCACAATATGCTCTGGCCGCGTAAATCTTTATCAGGAAAATGTAGATGAGTGCAGAAATAATCTTGTATCTTCTATCAAGGAATCCCTCGAAAGTGTTTACTTACGGGGTGAAAGAGACCTGGTTCAACTCAACTGCCAGAAGACTTAAGTTACTGCGTTAATAACTTATGAACAAATATTCTTTTGTCAATTCTTTGAAATGCTTTCGAACTCAGAACTGTCACCATGACTTTTACCACGTTTCATAATGTATGGATGGATGGATAATAAAATTATTTGAAAAGATCCAACATCAAACAGTTTGAGCGGTGTATGTTTATCACTGATTTCACTAATTTTATATGAAAACTTGGTATTATTTTCACCAAAACCATTAATAATGGTTATCTGGTAACTTTAATCCAGAATTTTAGTTTTGCGGTAAACCGTAGAATGGCCTAAGCCATTAACTGCGGAATATACGAGTATACGTGATAAATTTACAATTTTCACTTATAAATCAAGGTCTAATGAGTCCCGTAAGGTTGGGAGATAAGCTCTACGGAGTTACACCCAATAATATTATCTTCTCATCTAGGTCTCATTATTGTTGTATACTATCTTTCAAATATAAAAGATAGTTTAAGATACCACTCTCATTCTATTGTTATTTTTAAATTATTTAACACGTTCTATAATTTGTACTGTATTGCCACCTATCACAAGAATTCCTTTACTAAATTACGTATTTCGCAGGTAATCATCAATTTACAAATGTAATTGAAAATGTATACTTATAATACTTATTTAAATAATATTAACGAGTGTTCTACTATTTAAAAGTGAAATAAATATAATAATGAAAAGATTCTAGAGGTATGTGATTTGTTATACCCAGAATATTGCAAAATGAAATAAATTAAATCAAAAATTAAATCAGCTTCACGCTGTATCCCGCATATAGCAGGGTACGCAGAGGGAACATAGTGTTAAGACACTAGGTTCCCCACACTCCGTTCCTTACTTTCTGCCGAATTCTGGAGGCATTACATGTTAAGTGGCAGAACTCAACGCCGCACTTTACCTCGACACTAGAGCAAAGAAATGGGAATATGAACGTTACTAAATATTTCACTTCCTCGAGTGGGAATCGAACCCACAACCGTCGCGTTACAGTCACACCGTTGTGCCGTTGCGCCACGACAGCCTCATTTTATTGCAAACCAAGCAGCATAAATATCAAATATTCTAATTCTTCCTAAGTTATAATTTGGAGCATTTGAGTCTCCAACCTGTAAAATTATTAATTTTTTGTATGACAAGCTACTACGCCACTACTGTAATACCTTTTAATTACAAAAAAAATGTAGCAACACTTGTATGTTAAGTAATTACTTACCAGGACAGGTACCCGCGTAGTGCGACCGTTACATCTATGTTAATATTCATCCACGTGACCGACGCCGCCAGGCACGTTATGAGGAATGCATGCAACACGGAACTATCAGTTAAAAGTTTAGCAGAGTCATTTAAACTTTTTTTTTGTTATAATATTCATCTAGGTTTTAATTTTGGCCTTTTTATTTTTAATTTTATTTTTTCTCTCATATTTTTTATTAAAATACTATTTATATATACGTTAAGTATATTAATCTGATGATTAAAACACTTATTTGTTGAGAATTAATTTAAGCCGTTGTGGAGGAATGGCACAAAGGTAAGATTGTACAAGTGAAGGGTGTGGGTTCGACTCCCACGGATCATCGCATCTCATTCAAATCTGTTCATCATGGAAATAAAGAGCACACTATACTCCACTTGTGTAAACGCAGTCATATTCATCGTCTGTTGGTACGCCTGAACAATGACATGGCCAGCCCAGTTCAACTTCAGTGTTCTGATTTTACTGACAAATGACTTATTATTATTACTACTTCTATCTGTTAGAGAAAAGCCAATTATTGTGTGTTCTGTCATTAACTAAGCAAATTAAATTAGAAGTTAATAATTATTAGGAAAAATATTCAATATTATTAATATCTTAAATACTTAATGAAAGTTTGAGCACTGGCTGATAAAGGCCCGGGCCTTTATCAGTACCAGTCTTGTCTGCCAGACAAACTATAATTTTTGGTTTCACAGGTCTCAAATAGCAATATCTAGTGTATATGTATTTTCATTCTCGTCCTGTAACATAGCATTAGTTATTAGATAACTATCTAAAACTTAATTCGTTACTGGTGACTCTGGCCCTTATTCTTTTAAACGAAACTGCTAGATAAAATTATTACCATAAGCGATTCATATTCAAATTTAATTCCATTAACTACTATTTTGTATGTTGTATTTTTCATTTTACATTTTTTCTTTAAAGTAACCATAATAGCAGTTAATTTAAAAGAATGGGTTGGCGTAATGCTATCAGTGACGCGGTGGCGCTGAAGAACGATAATTTAGAATCATCCCACGGGGTAGCTGTTGTTCACTCGAAACGTGACTTGTATTACAACTCAGGTTTTTGCTGACACATTTATATTATATGAAACTACATTTTTGCGTTTCACGGCGCTGGGTCTATAGTGTGTGGCTGTAACGCGACGGTTGTGGGTTCGATTAGCTCTCAAGGGAATTATTTATTATTTGATAGTATTTTCATTTCTTCGTTCTGGCACCAAGGAAAAGCTCAGCGTTGATTTCTGCCACTCAATACGCAATACCTAGGAAAATTCGGCTGTGAATGGGTAACGGAGTCTATTAACACTAGGTTCCCTCTGCCTACAGTGCTGACACAGAGTGAAATTGATTTAATTTAATAATTACATTTGTATGTTTATACGTAGGTTACGAAAATAAAGCATGCTCTTAATTTTAATAAATAGAGCTTCGTAATTGTAATTGAAATAACACGTTGTGAAATTTAATATAGGAACACGGACACTTTAATATGTTATTATTTAATTTGTATATAAATCTCTCATAAAATATTGTGTTTTATATTTTATTTTTCATTGTGTAGATTACGTTTTATTATTAAGTTATATATTATTATATGACTGGCTTTTTTACATTAATATTAATGAAACTCGTATGTATAAAACCATATTTTTTTTATATATCATCATCATCGACAGCCGTCGATTGTCCACTGTTGGACATAGGTCTTTCCCAATTCTCGCCACCACACACAATCTTCAGCTCTTCGGACTCTTTAGGTCGTCGGTCCATCTAGCAGGAGGTCGTCCCACCGGACGTTTTATATTCTGAGTCACGTCTGTCCCAGCGGCCGTCGGCTCTACGACAAATATGCCCCGCCCATTGCCACTTAGCTTACCACATCTTATTATTTATATATAAAAGTAAATAATTTTTTGATCTGATGCTACTGCTACAACTACAATACTCCACTTCGATAGTAAACATACAGATGATTTGTGTATATATATTTATTTTTATTATGTTCTTGCTATTTCACAGAAACACTGACCAAAATATACGATAAGGTCCTGAACAAAAATACACAACTTAAAATTATAAATGAAAGGAAATTAAAAATGCACATATAGTTACATCTATTTCAAAAATTTCAACACTTTTTTTGCTTAAAATATATAATAAAATGAACTTATTTGATTCATATTATTTTTACTAATATATATATATAGAAGAACACTAAACGGTATTGTCTGTATGTATATTCAGCCGACACATACGAGTCGTACATAGAGCGCTATGCAAGTCACGTTTTAGGAGAACAGCAGTCGGCGGCGAGACAATTCCGAATTATCCAATCGTGTCCCTCGCCGCAACTGCGCTACGACAGATCCATTTCTATTATACTGGTGTTAATGTCTGTATTGTTTCTAGACGATTTTAGCGATTTATCTATTTCTAGAATTATCTATCTTTATATTTTTTTATTATAATTATATAAAAAAATATATATATAGCGCAAAAAATTTCTTATGCAAAATTTTCGTTAAATATATATTTTTTTATTCTTTACGTTAGGAGCATTTTTTTGAATAAATAAAAAATAAATGTTAATTAAAATATAATTTTTCCTACATAGAGCCAACTACTTCACAAAAACAAGTAATTAAATTAGAACGCTACGAAATCGTAGCGCTCGCTTTATGACAAGAGAACAAAAACAACAATAACTAACGACAATGTAAAATTGAGACAACACAAATAGCTTTGACAGAAACAAAGTTCATATGAACATGAAGAACATAAATCATAATTTGTAGAGCTGCCCGAAACTCAGTCGAAAATATTTCACGCTGAAATATTTGCCCTGAAACGTCCACCAAGCGAGTAACGATGCCAATGACACTTTAACAGAATACTAAAAAAACAGATCATGTCCGTCCAGCGATAGGTGCCAAGTCCTGCCGAAATAAGTCGTGCTTGACTCCAAATAAACCAAGAGAAATCTCACTTTGGCACCATCGTGAAACTAAAAACGTGATGCAAATTTATATCAAGGCAAGACTGAAAATTCTAGTTAGTGTATATATAAACACAATAACATAGATGGACAGTGTGTCACGTACATAGCAGATAGGCAGAGGGAACTTAGAAACCTAATGTTGAAACACTTCATTCCCATTAATACACTATTTCTCATTTTCGGCGGAGTTCTGGAGGCATTGTATGATGAGTGGCGGAGCTCGTCACCGCATTTTTACTTTACCACTTAACTAGAGCAAAGAAATGAAAATCATCGCGATGATTTTCAATTTGTGATTATTTTTAATTTCTTATAGTGGAAATCGAACTCACAACCTTTCACTTTTGAATGCTAATCGTCTCAAATATATATGTACACAATATTAAATATACAAACAGCCATTACAGTATCAGCTATACACAGAAGCTAACATATATATATATATATAAGACCGTTAAAATCTCGTAAATTTTTACGACTGCGACTGTTATGGTCTGACAGGAATGAGTATAACGTTGTATATCGATTATCTTATCTCTTATTGGGCTTGTAATGGAAAGTAAGTCAGATTTTAATAATTCTTACTAATGAAGTTTCATTCAAACTAAGACCGTCGTCGTAAGGATCGTCTTGATGTGTTTTTCGTTATAATCGTAACTGGATCAAGCCAGTAGATTAATCTATTGGAAAAATACTATAAGTATAACAATAATACAGAGGTCAGTCGTGGCGCAGGACCTACAATAGTGTGCCTGTAAAGGCGACAGGTTGTGGATTCGATTTCCACTCGAAGTAACAAAATATTCAATTTTTTTTTCTTTGCTCTGTGTGGAGGCTGAACGTGACGATGAGATCTGTCATTCAACACTCAATGTTTCCACAATTTAGTGGCCGAAAAGAAAGTGAGGAAACGAAACGAAAGCGTCTTAATGGGAACACACTATTATATGACAGGTTCCCAGGTTCCCTCTGCCTACCCTGCTATGTGCAAAAAATAGCGTGAAGGTAAGAAAAACTTATATCAGTAAAAATAACCTTAAATAAAATAAACCTTATAGAAATATGGCCGACACATTTTTTATGAACTGTTAAAGCGATCCGAACATGGTTTTACTATAAGCATTGAATGGAAAAGAGCCAAGCGCTGCAGGACGGGAGGTGTCCTTGTCTTGGGACATACACTTTATGTTAGGTGCTTTAATTTAACTTTGGCACTATCGTTCAATATAAGATGTGACGCAAACCAACAATGTGAGCGTGTTTTAAATGAATTTAAGTTTCTGCATTAAATTATATTGTTTATATATTTTAAATATTATATTGTATTGGGTTTATAATTCAGCACAGATATTATTATAATGCATAATTATATTAATTTTCTTTGTATATTTACAAATAATTACACAGACATTTAATTTAAATTCTATTTATTGGATAACTTAATATTTTATTTGTGACTATTTCATATAAGAAATGAGGCATTCAGCTTCACGCTTTATCCCACACACGGCTGGGTAGGCAGAGGGAACATAGTGTTTAGACACTCCGTTCCCCAATTTCTGCCGATTTCTGGAGGCATTGCGTTTTGAGTGGTAGAACTCAATGCCGCGTTTTGTCTCGACACCAGAGCGAAGAAATAGAAATATAAACGTTAGTAAATATTTCACTTCCTCGAGTGGGAATCGAACCCACAAACGACGCGTTACAGTCAACGTTACAGCCACACCCTGTGAGGCCTCAAATCAAAAAAATTAGGTATTCAATATTATTACTTATTATTATTTAGTAGTTATCTTTATATTAAGTATGGTTATGTAATAAATAAGTGTATTCGTATAAGTTCATCACTTACAATACAACATTCTTAATTTCAATAAACAGACATATTTTGTAAAATACAATAGTAAGATGCTTTCATTATAATATATTATATTGAATAGTTTAAAACCTCGGTGCTACAAAATATGAAATAAATAAGAAAAATAAATCCATGCCGTAGTTGAGTTTCTCTGTATACTTCGTTGGCCACTTTTGCTACAATACTAAGACCGGATATCCGGCTTCTTGAACGCTGCTCTTGCCCGCTCTGAACAATTAACTTATTTGACGTAATAAATGAGGAATTCTTTGAGAGAAATATATTGGAAATTGTATCGAGAATGTTATTAAATTTGAAGTTTCGAATATTTTTAGTTTTATTTTAATGTTAGCGCGGTTTTTCAGTAATTTTACAGTAGTATATTATTTTATTTTTATATAATTTTCGAGGGTGGGCCTGATCTGTAAGACCGGCGGTAAATTTAAGTAAACGACAACAATTAATAAAATCATAAAACTTTCTGCAATATAAATGAACCCGCACATATTCTAAGATATACGAATAATATATGACTTGGAGCTTTGAGGCCGTCGCGGTGCACTTTACTTGTTTTTAAAGGTAATAAATAAAAAAAAGAGTCCCGTCGATAGTTGAATGACTTCGAAGGAATTTCTTAATAAAACTCCATGAGCACCAAAGCTTCCTGGGAAACCAGCCAGCAGAGTGAGGACATGGACATTTGTATTAAACCGGCCTACCTGGTGCATTAGATATTCCACTACCAGCACTCTTATAGTTAAGAACTAGTTTTAGTAAAAATTATATTTTATTTCAATAAAACATTTTTTAATATAAAACAAACAATGATATTTTTATGAGCGTGTTATTCGATAGTTATGGATTCTATTTCCATTCGGAAGAATGTTTGTTTTTTATTATAATTCCTCGTTCAGTAATTAAAACAATAACGTGAGTTCCGCCTTTCAATAATTCTCGCAGCGCCTTGAAAACTTTGAATTTTCAAAGGAGTATCAAAACACTACATTCCCACTGCCAACCCTGTTATATGAGGGATATAGCGTGAAGCTAAAAATAAAACAGCCTGAGACAAACTAAAGAAAACGCCAACAATAATAACTTTTCCCAAAATTTTCTCCAAACATAAATAAACCCGGACATAATCTGGGATATAAGAATAATACATGACTTGAAACTTCAAGATTGAGAGTTAATTCCCCTGTGAGTACAAATAGAGGCGAGTTGCCGCTAAACTATAGTAAGTCATATATTACAGTAAGCACCGTTCTGTCAGCGGCATGCATTTAAATTATAGCCTCACTGTGGCTGACCAGGTACTACATAATTTAAACTGGCCTCTCCTATTAAAGCTTTTTTCATAATTTATAAAGTTAAAAGAGCTACAAAAATTTAATATTGATTAAATTTAACCAGGTAGGTTTAAAGTATGAATAAATTTTTATTTACATTATAAACAACTTTATTTTCTACTTATTTTCTTTGTTTTCTTTTACGAATCTTTATAACAATATATTACTGTTTAATATTTTTATATAGACCGATTTTTATTAAATAACAAGAAAATCTATACGAAGAAATAATTTGAAAAGGGACTTTAAGGATGGAGCTAATTTGCTTTTGCGAAAATTATCCTAATCACTTACACAAGTACCCTTGTTCTAATAGTAGTTTTGTAACATTTCCTAACTCCATTTGAATAGAAATCGAGTTGGCAGCTCTAATTTCACTTTTTTTGTAACAGTAATTTAGAACACTAATAACTCCAATATTTTCTAACGCTTACTATTCCTTTTTTTTCTTCTATGAGAATGTGACGGTTTAAAAAATAGAGTAAACCTCCCTTTACCAACCACCTTTTCCACCTTTTTACAATTTTTCCTTTCCGAACTTAGCATAAACTCAAATAAAGTCGTTGTAGGTAAAATATTCCTTTGAACGAGAATTAATTACTTACTGACATGGTAAAGATCAAGTTCATCCGCCTCATTATAAGCTACCGACGAAGTACTAGTAATTAGAAATTCCAGTCTTTGTCATTACATCCTACAAACGATCCCTAGTCTACGAACAAAGAATAGTGACACTATGTTAAGTATCGTATAAATTTTCCAAAGGCCAACTTAAAATGCTTTAATCATGATTAAAGCATTTTACGATATTTACTATAAAAAAGTTGTCGAATATCGATTACCGATTATCACAGATTATCATTAACTAATTAATATTATTTTAGCTATGACATAATTGTGGACAACGGACTTTTCGATGAATTCTCGATTGGACTATATCCGCACACTGCATGCTCTTCTAAGATTCATTCATATTTTCTGATGAGATCGGTGTCTCATCGACTAGCACTAACGTACACTTTGACTTTTCGATTGAGGCCGACGACGGGTAGAAGTGAAGCAATATGTTTATTATAGTAAAGTTAACCTGATATAGGTTGAGTACAACATCCACATACATTTTCTCGTACAATATATATTAAAATTCATTAATAATTTTATTTTTTTTTTATTCACGCGTTATATACAGCTATACAATTAAGGCTGTTTGGGCTGCAATATGCTTTCCCCCAAATATTTTGTTCACACCATCTCTACTACATAAATATACTTCCCAAATACATTACATCATACACTTGTTTTCTTCCTTTTTCATTTTTTCTAAACGTGTTACTGGCATTCTGGCTTAAACAATTATTTCAAAAAAATGTATATTATAAAAAAATATTTGCACATCCTTACATCAGAGTAACTAATGCCTGCAACTCGTATTGTGATGACGCAATGAGCACTGCAACATTTCCGTACAGCAGGCAATTTACCTTCTGGTCCCTCCTATGCCACTTTGTTTCACACCTTGGAGACAGCTGCCCAAATACAAATTGAACAACCAAGCCCTCGTGACGCACATATGATTGCCAGCGTTCCAGCTCCTACTCGCACATAGGCTGACTGATCCCTGTAAAGAGACTATTTTACCGAGGTGCGTTCACATTGTAATAACACGAAAATAATATTTTATTTACGAAATATAATAATAACCAAATGTTCAAAATTATGCCCAAGCAAGAACCAAATCAATAAGTCAGATAAATAAAAAAATACTTAGCATAAATATATTTGTAAAATTTTGTATCAACAACATTTTTGTATACAACCATAATGGATAAGACCAGACCAGGTCACCAGAAAAATGCATGTACAACCGATGCTTCTAAAGCCGGAATACCGGCTCTGGCCACATCCGGCACTGTCTGATTCTGAAAGCCTTTTAGTTCAATTTACCGTAAAAAGAGACTAACCAGCTTCTGACTTTGTTTTGCATCAGTCAGTATATATTGTACTCGTTAAAAACGGGCTGAAGGAATATTTATTTTTAATAAACGTATTTGAAATAAAATAAAAAGTATTAAATTATAATAATCTTGAATTGTTTGTGGAAGCAGACCGTAGACAAAAGTTTGTCTTTGAGTTACTTTTTTTTCAGCTTTACGCTGAAGGCAAACGAAAGCTAGTACCCCAATGCCCCCCAGAATTTGACGGAATGTGGAAAAAATGTTTGAAAATTTCTCTGCTGTTTGTTAATAAAATGATATGATGATGATGCAACCATCCGGAAACGATATCAGGGGCGTGAGCCCTATTTACGTTGCTGTCTCCTCTGGCCGTTACTACGGCCAGATCATTGTGTTGGACCGAGGCCCGGTGAGAAAGTGCGCCTGCCAAGACAGGCGTTGTAAGTAAGGAATCAAATTGAGGGAGAGGGCAGGATGAGCATTGTGCCACCTAGGCGGTCAGCTCAGCCAGGTGAGACTCGCGGTTCTCCGCGAGAGGCCCAGCTTAAGCGACCAGCGACTGAGGTGGCTGCTCAGGATTCGGACTCACTGTACGAGGGAGAGGGAGGGAGGGAGATGATATCTCTTGGCAGACGTTGTCGGGCGTCCGGCGGTCGTGCATGGAGGGGCGCTAAGTTCCTCAGGTGCAGGTGGTGCGAGACGTCGGCGCGGCGGAATGCGTTGGTTGCTAGCCGGCCGACGTGTACCTCCAGGCTCTCCATCCTCAGGTCCCTCTCGATGGTGTAATTCCGAACGAAGAAGGGAGCCTGGCGACGTTCTGCACCACCTGCAGTGTCTTCTTCTGGGGGTCGCTGGTCAACGCGTACCACCCAGGGCTGGCGTAGGTGAGGTGAGGCCGCACATAAGTCTTTTAGAGGCTCAACTTGGTCCTCAGGGGCAGCTTCGACTGGAACAGGGGGCGCAGCAGGTTGAGCGCGACTCCTGCTGCGTTCGCCGCCTTCTTCACGTGAAGTGTGAAGTTGAGTCTTCTATCGAGTACGACGCCGAGGCAGGACGCTGTGCTGCACCAACTGATCTGCTGGCCCTGCAGGCTCAGCGGAGGAGGCAGGAAAATGATTTTAAGTTCAATTATAACTTATATATGTATTTTTTGCATTTCCAATAATATTTGCATACTATGTGCATTGGCATAATTATAAACTTATGATGAGCTTATTCAATATAACAAATAAAAAATTATAAGTTATGGCTGTCATAAGTGATAAATCATTAATGGTAAAGAACATTGTTTAAAAAAAAGGAAAGTGGTTTTAACAAAGTTAATATTAGTTAGTTTGTCTTATTACATTATTACTGCTTGAGAACATTGTGTTACAGGTTGATTTTAAAGGATATGGTGATAGTGCTGATGATGGCGACACGGAACAGAATAGCCGCGGGCCACGGACACGGCTTGTCAGGATGGCGGTGTGTTAAATAGCAAAACTGTATAGAATCATTCTATTACCAATAGTGTATCTTTTATTTTATTATATTGAAAGCGTTGTGTTATTATCAACTTAATTATACATAATAATTAGTGGCACTTTCATTTATTAATTGTAAATGAGTATATTACTTTAGTAAATCAATTTCTTTGTCGGCCTCACGCTGTATCCCGCATATAGAAGTGCGAATAGAACTGACAACCTGCCACATTTATAGACGCACGCTTGTGCCTTGTGATTTATTTCTTACAAAATGTGTCCACTTACCTACAAACTTAAATCTATCGACTTGTGTAAGTTATTTTTCCCGTTGAGCCTACAGTCCTGAAATTTTGGTATTTTAGTACTTTATAATCTTCATTTAAATAAAATACTTATAAAAAATTATAACATATCTTTCTACATTTGGTTAATACTATATTCTATAGTTTAATTCTTTTTTATAAGAAAAACATTTAAATCTTTCTCAGCACATCTTTTTTTTTTTGTATTCTACAAGTTAAACAAATTACATTAATGTTAATTTGCATAGCATCAAATAACCTAAAGAATCCTAAGAACACGACTCCTCAGATGAACGTTTTACTTGACATCTCACCAAAGTAAACGCTTCCTCCGTCTTCGAGTGGTTTGTCAAGAGTTCGATACAACCTCGGAAAAGCTTTTAGATACTTACTTCTTTAAAGTACGCCTCTCAATCCATGCAGCTTGAAAAGTTTTAAGCATCTGTCTTACAATACGTGCTCGAAGACTTCAACTTTTGCTGTAATATTCAATAACAACATACCTTTTATAAATTTAAAATCATTTTAGATTTTGTTGAAAGGATAGTTGCTTCAGAATTCAAATTTAGTATTTCTTTCTTTTTCTAACATCTTTTGTTTATGAAAAACAGACATGGCAAACGAGCGTACGGGTCACCTGATAAGTGATCACCATCGCCCACGACCCCATGTTAAACCAGAGGAGACACTGGTGCATTGCCAGCTTTTGAGGCAGTTGGGCGTCGGAGCCCAGCGTTACCTAATGCGAAACACAGTGGCATAAAGCTACTACCTCACGCCGGTTTTAAATGCCCGGGTTGGTAATGATCCGATCGAGTCTGCCCATGCGTGTTGCCATTGCAGACGACGTGACTCTCCCACACGTACTTTAGTCGCCTCTTAAGTCACCACTAGGAACCAGGGTGATCCTATTCTAAGCCAGGAACGCGTTAAAATTATGTCTTTTTTCGAGCACAATAGTAAGTTTGACTAAATGACGCCAAAAAAGTACCTAATAAAAGCAAGAATACCCCTTTTATCTTAGTACGAAAATTGTTCAAATCAACCAATACTAGCAGATTACATCACAAACGTCTTAAATATATTATCTGGCTGACTCCCTTGAAATGAAGTAG
>DWGR01002513.1:0-13541 GCA_018247715.1 Heliconius burneyi
GGGGCTCAAAGTGTGACTGTAAACATGAATGGTTGTGGATTCGATCCCCACTAGATGAAATGAAATATTTATTTAAAATTATATTTCTATATCTTCGCTCTGATTTGACTGGGGTACGGAGTGTCTTAACACTAGGTTCCCTCTGTCTACCCTGCTGTGTGCTGGATACAGCGTGAAGCTGAATGATTTAACAATGGTATTGAAAGATTATTCATACTTGACGTTACAATCGACCCCATAATTTTTAAACATACATTATAATGATATTTCTAATAGTAAATCTTTGTTTCCTGAAAGAAATATGAAATACGCTATGATTTTAATTTATAATATATTTCTCATTACACATTATAGAAAAGTTTCTCAAAATCAATCATCATGCCTATTATTCTAAGTTGACATATTAGGATTTTTTGGTTACGTTAGAAATTATTATATTAGGAATTTTATACTATAAAAGATATTATGATACCTATGTGTAATATTGTTTAGAGATATTATTATACAAATCAGAGGGTAGTTACTTACATTAAGGATAAATAAAAAGATAATTTTCAACTAAATAATTTATTCACATTCAATACAAAACGTGTGTGATAGTAATCATAATATCGAAAACAGTTCATATTATCTTATTAATAAGAAGAAATATTAATAATCACCACACACTAATAAATAATTAATTATTACATATCTAATGAAATTATAAAAAATCAATAATGACAAATAGAAGTAGTAAATTGAGTCACACGTCACATATGTATGTGCTAGACAGACTAGTTCTCACAGACGTCTAATAAAGTTAAATGGCAACAAATGATAACACATAGTAACTATTTCATCAAAGTACTTCTGTTCTGCCTTAACAAAATAGATTCTTTGAATTCGAAAACATTAAATGTATATAGCTACATATAGTAGGTGGCTGTAACTTTCTCTATAAATATGAATTATTACTAATAAAACCTTCAACTAAGCACCATTCTATTCGATTACTGTTGTTCGACCGCGGGTGAGCGGTCAATACTATTCGGTTAACATTTAAACTTACGAGTTGACATACTATACCGACGATAGTAAATATAAAATAATTAAAATTAACATAATGAGTTAAAACATTTGTGCAAAACACTAAAACATACGTCATCATAATTTCTACAAACTTGACTATCAAATCCAGTTGTTTATGTTATAAAGGCACATAAGATCAATTCACAATAAAGTTTATAAAAAAAGGTAATATATGCAAAATATATTATTAAAATTGTATATTTCTAAGAAAGTTACTTTTTAATACAGATAAAATTGCTTACTCGTTGAAAAGTTGCAGTTGTAGTGATTATGTTTTTGGTTTAACGATCGACTAATGAGATTTCTCCAGATGCGCTATTCGTCAATTAGTCTAAGTACTAACTTCGCAAATGCAAAAGACTAAGTGGCAAGAATTATACGCGTACTATGAAACTTATGTTATAATGCTACAAAGTAGTGGAGATAAAATTGAGATTCCGTAATAAATATCCGATTTCCAACTATTTCCGTTATTAATTTCAATGCACCTCGACCGAATGTTACGCGAGAACAAAATATTATAATGGGTGGTAGTATTAATAGCGCCTCTCAGTCAATTTTCGTAGAGCATTCTGAACCGTCGCCTTCGCCTTTAGGTGTGACATTGGATCTGAAATTCAAAATCATACGAGTTTTCAAACAAGTAAATGCATCAACAAGTCACCGCTGATGCTTGAATGATACAAGTGTGCGCCATGATATTTATTAAATCAACGTTATTTCTACTGAATGAAACTGCTTCGTTAATAGCAGAATAATTTAAAATATTTTTTGATATTCTCAAACTCCTCCTTTGCATAGCTGATTATTATTTACAATATTCAGGCTAATATAAAATTACAAATTCTTTATCTATGAATATTTATAAATCTACAATATATTATAAAACTTAAGCATTAGTGCTGTAAGAATTTAATTCAAAAGCGTGAAGCGTGCATAGATGTTTTTGTAGGGAAAGTTATTTATTATTATTTACTTTACATGAAATAAACTCCGTCATACACACCTCGGTAATGGGTCCTTTTCGGGGTCGGGTTTTCTAGTAACGCTGATTGAATACTTTCGTTGTCTTATTTTTTCTAATATATTTTCCGGACTAGGTTCTTTTTCACTCTCTTTAAGAATAATTGCTGAGTTCCTAATCTTTTTCGGTCTGTAGGTGGCGTAACTCCCGGGTGAGAACAAGGAACTAGTTCTACAATACTTTTGAGATTCTCTCGGAAGACCGTAATACTGATCTTCCGCGGGGTCCGAATTGTCGAATAAAGATTTTGTTCTCGAATATCTACTAGAGCCGTAGGAGGCTGGTTGATCGTAATCTAGATAGGATCTGCCAGGGTACTTCTTTAAGTCGTTGCGGTCAAGAGACCTGTACATATCTACTTTGTCATTCATTCCATCATATCTCAAGCTACTTCTCGTATTGACAGATAAGTCTGCGAGTAGAGATCGATAGCGTTCCGTGGACGGAGACAAGTCTGAGCCGACAGACAGACCCGGGGACAGGTCGTAATTCCCCGGGGACGAGGGGGAAGCGTCATATTTAGGCTCCGTCGCAATCGGAGAAGTAATACGTGCCAGAGGGTCGTATTCGGTAGCTCCGGGACCAACTAGACTACTTTTCCTTCGCTGTTTCTTTTCGTTAAATCGTGAATAGAAACTTTTCCTTCGTATTCTTTCTGCAAGATCCTCTTTTTCAGGGGTCGCGGAGTCGTGGTTTCTCGCGGGTAAGTGATGTGTGCTAAGCTTATCTTTACCGTCTGCACTCTGCTCAGATTTGACGTCAGAGTTCGAGTAAGTGGATCTGCTCCGTGACCGACTCCTGTTGTTTGCGTCGCTAAAGTCCTCCTTATGGTCACCGCCGTGTGGGACAGATCCGTTCTTTTCTAAATATCCTGTATCCATATCTTTTTCCACGTCAGATATATTAATTACTTGGGGTTCTATCACAGAATTAATAGGAACTATTTTTTTAACTCTTGGCAATCTTGAGAAATCTAATTTCAACGAATTTTTCATACTTTTAGAATCACTGTCTTTTTTAAGTACTGGACATTCATTATTATCTACGTTTATCATATTTCCGTCGTCGCTTGCTGTTCTGGCGTATCTATTTTTACGTCCTAAACCATTTAATAATAAAGAGTTTGGCCGTTTTGGCTTATCTTCCAGATCAACAGTCGATCTTGATGTCTCCTTGCCAATAGATATATAATCATTATTGGGTTGCTTGTATTCCGTATCACCTCTGTCTGTGTTATTTTTAATTATTTTTTCCTTAGGTTCAAACTTTTTAAACAAGCCTAGTACTTTGGATACAGTTGTTTTATTTTGGTTACTATTTTGATTTTCCAGAGCAGCCACATCAGTAATGGTCACAGCTCTTTTAATTAAATTAGATTCTGTGGGTGGTTGAACGTTTGCTGGAACGGAGTTCTCTCGTACAGTGCGAATCGGTTTACTTATGTCACTCTTGACATTAGATATTTTTTCTGGTGAGTTTGATTTAGACGATGCAAATTTTTCCAACTTATGTCCAATTGATTGTAAAACTGATTTCTTTTTGGGTACAACACTAGTTTTTGTGTTGTCGTCACTAGTCTTCTCTTTTACCTTTTTAGTAACTTTTTTCTTTTCAACTGACGTTTTGGGACAATTTGCATCTGTTGAACTTAAATCAGTCTTTGATTTAGAAGACACCTTTTTGATAATCTTCTTCTTAATTACATTTTTCTTTTCGCTTGTTTCACCTTCTGGTGTCGTTAATTTGGTAACTTCTTTTTTATTCACAACTTTACTTTCTTTGCCCTTTGGTTCATCGGTACTTACTAAAGCGGAACCGTTCTTAATAATTTTATCATCTTCAGTACTAACAATCTTACTCTCAATCTTATCGTTAGTATTTGTATTAGTCACTTTATATCTCTGTAATGTCAGCGAAGGTTCCGTTCCTTTTTTCTCTGTAGTAGATTCTGTTGACGCAATTTTTTTCTGTGATTCTGATTTAGTCACAAACGGTTTGGTCTTTTTAGGTAAAGTAATGTTAAAGCTTACTTCTATATCAGTTTTAGTTTCAGGGGATATACTTTTTTCAGAAGCTTTATTTTCATCTTTTTTATTCATGCGATTGAGATACACCTTTTCTGGCGACGGACTAGTTGCCGGGTAACTTTTTGGCCTTATAAGTTTGGATTCTTTGTTAGCTTTTTTATCATCTGCATCGTTATCAATACTTCTACAACTTTCTAACGATATGCTATTATTCGTATCATCATATTGATCAACATTTTTTATAGGATAACTTTTAGGCCTTATCATCTTTGATTCCTTATTTGTGATATTTTCATTCTTTTCACTATGTTTTGATTCAGAAATTAAGGCAGAGGAATCTAATGTTGCTTCTTTAATATTATCTAGAATAGGAAAAAACGGTGTATTAGATCTACTCCGCTCTTTTAATATTATATTACTAATTGGCGATAAGCATTTTTTATCCGAGCTCTCATCTTTCGAACCGAATTTAAAATCACTAACTTCAATCGGGCTCTTAGAGTTAGATTCGAGTGATTTATTTTTCTTTTCTCGAATTTCTTTAAGAACTTTTTGCGTCTCTAGCTCCTTTTCCTTTTTATGTTTAGCATATAAGCTTTCATCGGAGGGGGTATCATAAAAGTCTGATCGCAAAAATCTTGAAACACGTTTTTTGGGCTGATCTCCGCTTAATCTGAGAGAATGGCGTCTAAGTGTCAAGCTCGGTGAACTTACCGCGGCGGGTGCGCCATAGGCCGGTATATGGCTCGGATCACATAAAATACTACCGCTGTCCAGAGAATGGTTGTCATCCATAGACAGATTTCTTTCAGGCGCTAAATATTTACTCAGTAGTGGACGATCTTGAATACGGCGTGATGTGTCATTTTTGGGTTCATCTGAATTTGAGGTACTATCATTTGCTAAAGAACCGACCGTATCGGATTCGATGGAGGTAGTGGAGCGTCGCCTGGAACGAGGTAGAGTGCAGTACTGGGGGGCGGGATCGGAGGAGGGCTCTTCGGACGCGGCTGGGGCGGCGGGGGCGGGCGCGGTTTCAGGCGCGTGCAGCGACAACGTGCGGCGCAAGCGGGCGGCGGCGCGCGGTGGCAGGTGCGCGAGCAGCTGGCGCTGCAGGCGCCGCGACAGCGCGGGCGTGAGGCCCGACAGCGCGCGCATCTCGCGCTCCGAGAACTCTATGGCGCTGAGGTCCAGGTCCGACAGGTCCAGCCCCTGCACCTTCTTACTACTACCTGCAATGTCAATCGAAAACACACGATTTCCATCATGCATGGTGGTCGCTAAGATGGTTTATTTACAGTTGATGGCAGACTATTTCCACGCTCGGCGGGGTGCCGGCTCGGCTCACGGATCGTGAACAGATCGGAGTTATTTTTTGTGATTAGGGGATGCAAACACCGATGCGACTGGTTAAAAGTTAAATTTTTCAATTTTAGTCTAATTAGAATTAATATCAAAACGAAAAGCGAAAAAGATGCAAAAAAATCAACACACAAAAAGTATGCATTAAAATGTTGCTTTTCGAACAAGATGTGTTTACCATTATTGCGACGTGAGCGCAGTGACATGAGCCGGCAAAAAAACAGCGATGAACAAATAAACATAGTTTAGTACCTACTACCTATTGGTGCGCGGCGCGTGTCGGTGTGTCGGCGGGGCCGCCGGGGCCGCCGCGGAGGGCCGGTTTGGGCGGGGCATGCAGTGTAACGCGCAACCCAACTGCAACCACACCAACACAACCTCACTACTGCGTCACCCCCCTCTATCTACACACCACATCGACTAGCTACGTGTATGCTGTGATCTTTCCAAGCAAATTCATTAACTGACCAGTAACTGAATAGAAATGCAAAACAATTATAAACATTAAATATTTCATGTTCTTTAATCGTACACATTAAGGCATTGCCTCGCCGCTTATTATGCAAAATGAATAAAAAAATATACTCCTTTTTCAACACGTCATGCAATCGTAACTACGGATATGAATTTGTGATAATGATCGAGAGCGACGCAACATTTTCCTGCTAATGTTAGCGGGGGCAAAGTCAACACCTGCACAAAGAATGCATTAGGTATACAATATGAACACTACGATGCAGAAACAAGTCATATTTAGTAATCAAATGTTAATAATAGAGGAAAAAGAACACACAAAAATGTAAAAGGCAATTTTGAATAATATATTCGAAATTGTCTGTTACATGGATGTTATAGGAAAAATCACTGGCACGCGTCGCGATCCCGACCGCCGCCAACGACACCCGACCCCTTGTTTAGTGTAAGCTGTAAGTGAGGCGTGCGATATCTAGCTACTAGCGGAGCCCGTGAATGCTTTATGTGAATCATTGAATACACAATACACAAAAGTAACATCTTCAACATAAAATTTCGGATGATTAATTAAAATATATTCTCAAATAAAATTTGATACAGAAAAAATATAACAATTTCAGATTTTGATTTCCAATGAATTATAAAAAGATATTACTCTCAAAGACCACTGTAATTTGAAAAAAGAATAAAGATTTTAAATTTGTTACTCCAACTAATTATAAAAAGAAAAAAAACGTTCTCAACGAAAATTAAAATTTGGAAATAACAATTTCAAATTTAAATATAATATGTTGATTTGATATGAAAATTTGTATCAGCGGAAGCGTGTCCGGGCGGTAGGGGGTGACGTGGCGGGTGCGGGGTGCGGGGCGATGCATGGCGGGTGCGGCACTCACCTCGCGGCAGCGACTGACGGGACTTGCTGAACACGGAGTCGAAAGGCGCGTGCAGGTCGCGCGAGCCCCAGCCTTCACGCCTGTTTAAAATTATGTCAAAATAAGTATAATAAATACTGTTTTACAGAAAATATTTTATTTATATAAGACAACTATTATGATATGATATTCATATTTATTTATAATATTATCAATCACATAATAAATCATAAAAGAATAATTGCATAGTCATATTATTATTATAATTATTCAATGAAATATAATAATATTTGGAAACATTATGCTTTACTACTTTTAATTTACTAGCAACAAACTCACGTTTCGGACACACTTCGTTTATTTTCCATATACCTATGAGTGCTGCGTGTAATGAAAGCAAGCGACACAATTATAATATAAAAAAATGATGCACTATTATTATTTTTTTGTTACCAGGTGATAAATAAATGTTTATATTAAAATGAGAAATACTCACAAAAGATGTCTCCGCGGTAAATGGGGGCTGCATGCGGAAAAAACATCATTATAAATTAGTCTGTATGCAAAAAAAGCATGCGAAAAATTAATTAAATTTTACCTGAAAATAAACCACATTAAATAACGAGTTATTGATAAAGTTAATAATTTTGTTTGATAATGTTATGAAACAATAAAGGTTTATCTACAAAATTCTTGCACTTAAATAAAATCATACTATGACAGAAAACTTGTGAAATTTTTAATAGATAAATCTTTATAACTATTTGAATTATTATGACAGTTTCTCACAGAAACGACGTTCAAGAGCCTGTCCCTTTGCTATGAACTGAAATATTAATGTTAGTGAATTATTGATAAAAAATAACACATAAGAATAAAAACATTATATTAAAATAATCAGACTATTCCTTTGAAATGATTAAAGTAATTATGACGGTGAGTATTTTAAGTAATAAAATGACACAAAACTATCACGTCTTAATTATCATAATTATGTTTGTTATATGTAACCTGTTGAAAAATGGCGACTGCAAATTGTTGAATAATGAATGAGGATGCTGGAAGCCTGGACCCTCTTCACCATTCAGACGTTGGGTAAGAGCACGCACCTAAAAAAAGAAAAAGTATTATACAAATAAATAACCCTTATTTTAAATACGAAAATTACTTTGCTTGTTTCATTTTGCATATAAAATACAGTTCCACCTATCTTTATCAATTTGGTAAACATATTTTTAGAGTATTATATATATAAAAGGACATGTTCTCACTGCCTGAGGTAAGACGCACGCACAGCCGTAACTGCTGATGACTGCCACTTAGAAGGGATTTTGAAAGATTTTAACTCTAAAGGAATAAAATAGGGGTTGAAGGTTTGTATGGAAAAAAAAATAATCGACACCGATTTTTATAAAATATTAAAATTAGACTCTTAAAAATATTTAATTGAACATGTGTTTCACGATTTTTTAAAATTAACCCCCTAAGGGTGCAAATAAGGGGTTGAAAGTTTGTATGGAAAAATCTTTACATCGCCACCGATTCTTATAAAATTTGAAATTCAGACAAAACTATTTCATTGAACTCATGTTTCACGGTTTAAAATTGCAAGTGACGCCGCGACTAACAGAAAGAAATTATAACGCCTTTGTCATAAAACTTGGAATGTGAAAGCACTTTTTTCAGTTCTCTATGTCTACTTCTCTAAGATAGAAAAGAGAAATTTATTCGGCATTTATAAAACTCTAACAATAGTTTTATAAAACTAAAATAAGCATGGAAATGAAAATTCAATAAGTAACTTACTCTGTGCAGTAGAGTGGAGAACAAATTCTCAGCAGTAAGTAGATGGAAGCCTTCGTCTTCTTCATCTTCTTCACCAGAGCTTACTGATTCCGCTCGTGCAGCTCTAGTAGACCTGATTTTTTTTTTCATATTTATTACTAAGCAAGTTTATCATATTTTAAATGAAACTCTTTAACCAGATTAATCTCTTATATTTAGCAATATATATTTTTGGTAATCCAACATTTCGAACACTTTTCAGTAGTCCACAGTCATAGGGAGACTCACTGGTGGCTTGAGGAATTTCTTAAAGTGTTCTTAATACACTGATGAAAGGAAAATATTTAGAATTATAGGAAAAAAGTTAAAATTTTAATAGTATTAATTTATTTAATAAATACCATTCTCTGGTCGAATAAACATTCTTAGTAGTAATCTTTGTGTAGCGAAAAGTAGTAAAAATCTCCCTAAAAATAGAGAAAATATCCAGTATGCAACTTTATCCATACCTCAATCTGTGCATATGTGTATCGTCTTCTTCTTCAGATTCACCACCACTAACCAAGCTGCTGTAATGTAAAAAAAGATGATATTATTATACAGTTTACTGAATTAGAAACCATATTATCGACTTCCTTTATGATAATTATCATATGATGCCATATTGTGGTTGTAACTTTTACGACTTGTCTGACACTATCTATATTCCATGTAACTTACTTATATTCTACATTATATTTTACTTGTAAATGTTACATACATATATCTAGGTAGACTATACAAACACAAATTAAGACGCCATTACTAAAAAAAAGTAGTAATACCTTATACGCCTTGGCCTTCCGTGTGTATTCCGCAATCTTGTATGTAGGGGCTCGGGCTCAAGGCTTCGTTGCCGTGGTGTTACATAGCCCTTGCCCTCTACTGCTATGGGTATTATAAACTCGCGCGCCGATTTCTTTATTGGTTCACCTGGAGACGGAGTACCAGTGTCGCTTGGAGACTCAATTGATGTTAGACGTCTGTAATTGAATGTCATTCATTAAATAAAAACAGACTTACTACTAATATTATTTTTATATAGAAATGTAGGTAGAGATAACAATGTTATATTTCGTCCTCTGGTTTCCGCCTTAAATGAAACAGTGTCGCCGCGGATATTTATTATTAAATACATTCTTTTCAGTATGATTTGGAATGGTTGTAATCATCTAAAATTCTTTGAATTATACTTGAGTTATAACAAAAGTGACGGTATGTTGTTAATAGACTTGGAAAATAAAATAAATTGAAGGGAATCAAGCTCACAAGCTTGAGCGTTTTTATCAACCACTGTCTCCACAATGGCAACAATCTTATATAACTTTATTGTACAGCCTACTCGACGGATTTTTAAATAAAAATATCCATGTTTACCTTAAAGGCGTATTCGAAGACCTAGATGGTGGAGTAACAGGTGTTACGGGGGAAGTAACAGGCGATGCGAGGGTGGCTGGAGGAGAAACTGGAGTAACAGGAGATGCTCGGGCTGGGGGCTCTTCACTGGACATCGTGATTGGTATTATACGTTCTACTGATACACCTCTGGAAAACGCAAATTCATTATATATAATTATATGATAAATATTAGTTTCCAAAAAACCACAAAATTTAATTTATATATTTACATCAAATAATTAATAATTCTTTAATGAAACGTAGTAGAGAAATAATTATCAATGTAAAACGCGGTTGACTAGTGGTGGCCGCCTAAAAGGTAGGTTTTCTGAACTTTTGAAGAACACAAAGAAAGTAAATACAAACTCTAAAATCAAAGCTGCAGCCATATACACTAACTTCATAGCAGCCACAACACGTCGACCGT
The DNA here is from genome assembly GCA_018247715.1 of Heliconius burneyi. NCBI lineage: Eukaryota > Metazoa > Arthropoda > Insecta > Lepidoptera > Nymphalidae > Heliconius > Heliconius burneyi. Next base: position 10,483 of record DWGR01002513.1, read on the forward strand.
ATCATAAGTAAGAGCACCCACCTATTGGTGGGTATAGAGTTGGGCGTTACTCTTATATTTTTATTAATAAACATTTTTATAATGAATTATTCGTTATATTATATTTTTTAAACTTATTTTAAACTGCTGTTATTATATTAAAAATAATGATACAATTTTTTCTGTTTAACTTTATATGATAAACAAACATTTTTTATTCAACAAACTTTTCTTCCTTTTTCTCTGAATGTATTTTTAAGTTTTTCGAATTACACTTTAGAAAATAAATTGTATCTAAATCTTTCGAATTACAATATAACTCAGTAATGAAAACAATTTTTGAAGTATTATTTTCAACGTAAATATAATATAATGGCAAAATGAAGGAAGTTCAGACTGTCATCAAACAAAAAAATAATCATTTTCGTTATAACCTATATTTTAATGTAAGTAATATTTGGCCTTTCTGCCATTGAGTTAAAACTCATATTTGTGCGAGGTTATACGATGTGAAGTTCGCCATCATTATTTTATTTGACCTTGGGCTTGGCTGAACTCGATGAAGGCTGAATAACAACCAAATATTTCCGAACATTACCGAACCGAGGCGCCACACGTCATTTCAGTGAAGAAAATAAATAATGACTAGAACATTAGGAATTTGTAATGAATTATATTATCTGCTGTTTGTTATAATGCCCAACTTTACCTATTACGATGGTCCTCCACCCTATGCGAGGCCTCGGTGCGGAAGAGGCGTGCGGCGGAGGCGGGCGGTGTGGCGGGCGGCGACGACAACGACGCCACGCCCGCGGACGACGATCGCCCGTACGGCACCGGCGGCTTGCCTGCGTAACGTTACAAATATTCTACAAAGAACTATCCCTCATATAGCAGGGTAGGCAGGGGGAACCTAGTGTATACCTCACGCAGCGCCCAAATGTTGAGACATTGCTTGATGATTAAGCAGAAAGATTCAACTGTCCGCTTTGTTTCCCTATAGCGAGGAAATGTAATGTATGTGTTTAAAGCCTCTGAATGAAAATAGGGTCTACATACTGTTTACGTAGTCAGACGTTAAACTATTGCGCCAAGCCAATATAACATATAAATTTTACAATATGACAATATAAATCTTTAAATACTCGAAAATAAATTGACAGACAAACAAATTCTGTCCCCAATATCATTAATATTTCTTCTGATAGAATTATAAGAACATTCATATAAGATAACCATCTTTATTATATAATATAACAGATTACCCGTACGTATGGCTGAAGAGATGATATCGCGAGCGGCGCGGCGGCGGCTGTCCTCACCTGCACGCTCCTCCGCCAGCTTTGCCATTGAATTCTGAAGACTTCTAGTATAAACAATTAATTATTATTTTTACATCTCAATAATCCTTTTCTTTTTTTTTGTAATTAGTGTTAAGACACTTCGTTTCGCAAGCATCGCCCAATTTTCGAAACACTACTATGATTGAGCAAAGCTGAATGTTTAAAACTAGGTGCCACGTGACTGACCCTCACATGTGAGGGATAGAAAGAAATAAATAAAAGATATAAATCTAAGAAAAATCAAGAGTAGTACTATGTAGATACCTCCTAGCGTCCTGCAACAGCACAGAGGGGTCAGCAGCGGTGGAGTGCGCGGGCTCGCTCTCCGTCTTCTTGACGCCACCGCGCCCTATCTCCTCCATGCTGGCTTGAGGCGACTGAATAATAATAATAATAATACTTTATTGCACTAAAAACAAAGAAACAATAATATAACAAAATTTGCAACAGGACAATTAAAAGTGCAATGGTGGCCTTATCACTAAAAGCGATCTGAAATGTATGAACTTACATATTTTTCTGGTGCCCGCTTTAATCCACATATAACAAGATAGGCAGATGGAACCACGTGTTAAGACACTTCGTTCCCCACGTACCACCGAATTTTCAGAGCAGTTGAGTGGCAAAACTCAACGCCGCCCTTTGCATTGTTACCAGAGGGAGGTAATAAAAATATTAATAACTAATAATTTATTTCATCGAGTGGGAATCGAATCCACAATCGCCATATTTACAGTCACATATGAAGGCTTACATATGGGAGTCACAATTGCAGTGCACACATGTACATACAAAGCCTATTTTGCCTTTAAATTATAATACAGAATTTTCGGAAAACTCATTGACAACAAAATACATAAAGAGTTTTTTTTAACAGGAAGATGCTTTATTACCGTTGCTGGTTCAATTCCAATCTGCTGTAATCGCACGGTGCCATTATCCGGCGACTTCGCAGTGAGCTCACGATCTTCGCTTTGAGCTTTTGGTTTAGCAATCTTTGACACAACTGTGAAAAAGTAATATCAATAACTAAGACGTAACTAAATAAATAAATAAACAATCTATTCAACTAATTACAGTTTATTTTATTAATTACATTTCACTTTTTTCAAAATTATTAACAAAACAAATCCTGATTCGATTTTTATACCTGGTTTAGAAATGTTTCGCTTAATTTCAGGAGCTGTAGTGAGGGAAGCACGGCGTTCAAATTGCTCCTTGAAGCTACCGACGTGGCCTCCTAAAATGTAATTGGGTTTTTTACTTTTTTATTTTAAGAAATGTAAAAATGTGCAATTGAGATAGCTTTATATGACCGAAACCGAAGCGAAACGAAAGCTACGTTGAGTTCCGCCACTCAACACATAATGCCTTGGAATTCGGCAGAAAGTGGGGAACAGACTATCTTAACATTAAGTTCCCTCTGCCTACCCTGCTGTGTGCGGGATACAGCGTAAGCCTGATTTATTTATTTAAATTACTTTTAATTTTATAATTTTTTTAATGTACATATATCTCAATATGCTTTTTTATAGATATACGAATACAACCACCGCCAATATATGACGTCACTACGTTTTTTTAAAAAGTGTCAAATGGTTAAAAATGGTCAAACGGTTTAAATTCAAATTGAAAAAATTATTGCATTTTATGGCAATTATCACCTGAATAAATATTATGTAATTATGTGATCTGCAAATCTTCTAGTCTGACAGATAATAAATCGTTAAGACCTCG
>DWGR01002514.1:0-13541 GCA_018247715.1 Heliconius burneyi
ACTTTTTTTTTTAATAATATAAGTTACATGCTTATGATCATATACGAAGTTAATTAGTTCAAAATCTATTCGGATGATTTTTTTTTCTTAGCTTAACACTGCATTTAACGTGGCGGGACTTAACATTGCGCTTATTTTTATCGGTGTGCTATGCATTTTATTTTATAGCCAAATGAAACATAAAGTGAGACATTAAGTTAAATTATTTTTGAAATACAGTAGTAACCTTCAATTTTGTTCTTGAGGACTTGATACGTTTCCCGGTTTCCCTAGAATTTCGGAGAGATACTGGGAATTTTGTGTAAAGATACTCAATTGCCATTAAGACACTTCTCTCCATTTTCTTTCGAATTTTAGAGGCAATGCGTGCTTAGTAGCAGAACTAAACCAAGTGCATTAAATCGTTTCCGGGAAATTAAAATTTTAATTTCCTCGAGTTGTAATCGAACCCACTGTTTGTCGCGATGATGGTCACTCGCTTCTGCTCTGTGATATAGTTGGCTTTAACACTTTTATCTGTATATAAATAAAATGTAGAAATTACTTCAATCTTGAAAAACTTGGACTCCACGATTCTCTACCAAAGTACTATTCTGCGAAATGCAAGAGAGCGTGAAACATGAATGTAATATAATAATTATTATATTGTTAACATGCTTACTATTAAAACAGATATATTTTTTACTTTTTTAACATGCATTTATTACGTCGACTTCTAAAAATGCAAAATATTCTAAGAAAATAAATTTGACCCACTTGTAATACTTTTCTTTTAGTTGTTAGTTTTATATTATTTTAATTTCCTAGCTCTCGTAAGAAGACAAGGCGCAGCGTTAAACCCGCCTCTACACCAAATATCTCAATAATTTGGCTAAGCGTTGGGAAGTAAATGTCTTATCACTAACTAAAATAAGCTTATATTTCTTCATTTAATATAAGATCGACCCTTACTTCCAAGTAATACGAATTATGTTATTTGCGGGGACATTTAGGGGTGTTTGAGGAAGAACCTTTTTGTGTATAAACATTTATGCTTTTATTACATTAGCTCTTAATTCGATTTGAGAGCCTATAGTACAGTGGTTAGAACTTTAACTCTTCTTTTTGCATTATTGTCGTTTGATAAAATGATCGATTTAAGATAACTTTTTTTTTTTAGGCCGTCGTGGCGCAGTGGCATAAGGGTGTGACTGTTACGCGACGGTTGTGGGTCGGATCCCCACTTGATGAAGTGAAATATGTTTTAACGTATATATTTCCATTTCTTCGTTCTGGCATCAAGCGCGGCATTCAGTTCTGCCACTCAACACGCAATGCCTCCAGAATTCGGCTGAAAGTGGGAACGAAGTGTCTTAAAACTAAGTTCCCTCGGCCTACCCTGCTGTGTGCGGAATACAGCGTGAAGCTGATTTTTTTTGCTTCACGCTATAAAAAAAATAGAGAGAACTCGATATTAACACACTGTGTTCCCTACACATGATTTCAATTTTCGAAACATTAGGTGCTGAAAAACCCAACGCTGCTCTTTATCTTGTTACTACGGCAATAAAATTAAAATAACCCACTACCTCGAGCAGCACATCGTCTGACTGTAAATATGATATTTGTAAGTCGGAAGACGATGCATAAATGCTGTATCTTTTGATTGCGTTCACTGAGAAACATCATTTTTTCTGTGCTACAAGAGACCGTAGACTTGGATATTTAATATTAATTTCAGCTTGCTATCTCCATGTAATCTCGAGATAAGTGGCCTTGACCGATATAAATCTGTTATAGACCTATGGAAGACTCACGGATCAGCGAGCTCTGTTTTTCCTTTTGAGGTACGGTACCCTAAAAATGGCCAATGATCAACAAAACGTCCATCCCACCAAATCTAATTTATAATAAGCAACATAATTAATGTGTTTAGGCTTCAAATAAACTGATAAATGTTAAGGTGAAGTAACATTAAAGAATATTTCATTTCCATAATATCTGTTTATTTAATCCAGAATCTTCATAGAAATAAAAATAAAACTTTAGAAAAACTATAATAAAATAAATTCCCACTAATTTAATATGTTTACTTGCCCGCTCTGGTAACAAGACAAAGCGCTGGGTTAAGTTCCTCATATAGCCTCGGAAATTGGATGGAAAGTGGGGATACAAAGTGTTTTAACACTCGGTTTGCTCTGCCTATCCTATGTGAAAATAATCTAGAAACTGTCTTACATGGGTATCGAACCAGTGTAACGTAAAATATTGTTTTACTAAGTACTATAGTACAAACATGCTTGGAGTAAAGAGGAAAGACAGAGTAAGGAGCATAAACATTGGGAGTAAGACAAAGGTACAAGACCTAAAAATAAAAAGATTAAAATGGAAGTGGTCGGAACATATGATCAGAGGAAACGAAAAGTGGACTAAAACAATAGCACAATGGTATCCAGGGGAAGGCAAAAGGAAAATAGGTAAACAACATAAAATATGGGACGATGATATTAGGCAGGTTGCAGGCATAACATAGAGCAGAGTAGATAAAGATAGACTAGAGTGGAGTAGGTTGAAGGAGGCCTTTGCTAACTGTCGGATAGACCTGGCCAGCGCTAGTGTGGAGCTGCGGACGAATATGGACTCCCGCGGCCCAGCGCTTACGTGCGAGGAGACACCGGGGTGGTTTGAGCCGGTAAGAGTCCGGCACACCCCTCCGCCTTCCCCGGGCGGAGGTAGTCCAAGAGGATTTCCCCCCGCTAAATAAAAAAAAGGCCTTTGCTAACTGGCAAACGGCCTTAAAGAACATAAAAAAGCACCAAATATATAGTTTTAAATAAAGATCATGTTATATTTGTATATGTGTAACGAATAATTAATTGTACTTTCTGTTATATCCGAATAAAAGGCTTTATTTATTTCTAGTACAAATACTTTAAGCTCGCCTGTCGCCTTCACTGGTTGTCAAATAACTTTGCAGTGATAATTAAGTTATGAATGAGACAGTGTTACTCTTCTGAGGCTGACATTTAGAGAAAGCTTTAAGAAAATTATTTTCAAAACGTACTTGACAAATTGAATTGAATTGGATTAATAACTAACATTTTTTAAAATTTTGTTGAAGTTCAAATAGATACAGAGGTAAGACACTCTGTTTGTTATACATCAAATTGTTGTCGTGTTGAAAATCATTTTGTCTTGCCTGTCTGTCTTGACTTTATCCATATAGACAAATCACCTATATTATCTATACGTCTACACTAATATTATAAAGAGAAGAAGAGTGTGTGTGGTTGAACGGTATTAATCTCAGTAACAATAAATTCTGAGATTAATAGTAATTTGAACTGCAAAATTATTTTTTTTATTGGGAAAGTCTACCCAATTATCGAGGAAGGATGTTTTAATAATCCACTGCACGGCCAGATTTACTTAAGGTATATAGAATATGTTAGGCATCTTACACAACTCTCACTTCATTTTCACGTTGGAGCTGAAGCCGCGTGTAAAAACTAGTACCTACATGCATTTATCATTTTATAAGAGGCCAGTCGTGGCGCAGAGATACATAATTGCAGGTACATAGGTGTAAGGTTGTGGGTTCGATTCGGTTCGATTCCAAGCAAAGAAATGTTTATTTTATATTTTTAATTACTCTTTCTGGTAGCGAGGCTAAACACGATATTGAGTTCTGCCATCTAACAAGCAATGTGGAATTAGGTGTAAAGTGGAGAACGGAAGTGTCTAAATGGAGTGTCTTAACTCTAGGTTGCGGATTCCCTCTGCCAACTCTATGTGCAGCGTGAAATACTTTGTATACACAAAAAATATAAAAATAATCGCATATTGCAGTTACAAATTAAACGTCTCAATAAGAGCAAAGGTGGAAAAGCGTATTGATTTTTCATTATATTCCCTAGTATCGAGATATTATCCCAAGCAGCGAGTCTTATATCGGTTTTCCATTAAATTATTAACGTTTTTGTTTGTGGGTTGGGGACTAAGGCTCCTAAAATGAAAAATCAATATAAAAAACAATTACAATTATATTTTTAGTATTATTTTTTATAAAAAAAATAACGTTTTAAAATTCTTAACAAGACAAAACGCGTTGAGTTCAGCAGTATCTGGAAGATTGGGTGGTACGTGAGGAACAGTGTGGGTTAACACTAAAATATCCTTATCCTTAGCTTATCCTTTCACTTCGCAAGATGAAGCTCCAAGTCATAGAAAAAATATCCTTAAACCTTAGAAAAAATACGTATAGAATTCCCACAGTTTACATAAACCTTAGATACATAAAAGCAACATATTAAGTCACTATTAGACATAAACAAACAAGTTCTGGCCACCGGCCAACTATGATTGACCTACTAAGTCAACATCCCAGCCCAGCTAAGATGTCACTCAGTTCGCGTGGCAACATATTTTTTCTCTTTTATAGAACATGATGAGATCTCCGACTAGCCTTGCATAATGAAGTATTATACAAGCGATCTAAAATGCTGTTAGAATTAAGTATCATAAAATGTAAGGGCTCTGGTGCATTACCTATTTGAATTGGCTGGATTATTATAAGATTATTAAAATAGATACGTAATCTCAGTGGTTAAGAGCACGGCGTTGAACTCCGCCACTCAAAACGTAATGCCTCCAGAATTTGGCGGAAAATGGAAGTGTCTTAATTGTATCGAAGTACCCTCACTAGGTCCTAGTTAGGTATAATTTGAGTTATCAAACGGAATTGAAATGTCATATTATATGTATGTATACTACCTTTTACGTGCGACTTCGTCCGTACTCTAAAACTCTTACTGCAGGTATAGTAAGTTACATCGAAACGATTCACATGATGCAGGTAATATAGCATATCGTTTTTCTTAATAAATAAGCTATCAATATATCTATTTTTTCATTTCGAACAAGTAATTCCTGTGATTAGCGGGTTCAACGGAAGAAACCCTTGAATTTTATAATAATAGAATAAGCGTATATTATAAATTTATTTAGGTATGTACGGGTCATTCATCGGGTAGCTTAAATTAAGTGTAATATCCAACATACAAGAAAGTCTTCTAATGAGCAGAAAATAACGAGACAGAAATGAAAGTGTACCTTTTATCCATTGCCTCGCCCTTTCATTTTCAAGGACCAAGGACTATTGAAAAGAAATGAAGCTTGCGAGCATGGGCCCTACAGTACAGTGCCTTGAATTCTAATTAAAAAAGTCAAATACATAGAAAGTAGAGTATAAATCAATGTTACAAAATATCCTAGTAATTTGCCAGATTAGTTTTATCTCCAATTCTCATATTAAGGCTAAAGATTTATAAGAGATGAATCTCTTAATCATCCCATTAAGGAATATAATCGCTTGGCCATTACAAAATGCTCTCATGCTTATTGAGCATTCTCTGTTACTCGTGATAGATGAAAAACACCATGTAATGTAGGTGATGGGTTTTATTTTTGTGGTTTTATCATATCAAAAGTATGATTCGACAATAATAATAATTTTAGAAAATTGGTGAAAATCTCCGTACAGCAATATTAACAACTATCGGTGCACTCGCGGCTTCGCCCGCGAAATCACGACAGAATTCGTGTTTTTCAGCTATACTCAAACGCGGCTTCGCTCTCTTAAACTTATTTTTCTATTATAGACAAAGGACAATGATTTTAAAAAAGTATACATTGTGATTTCTAATACCTTTAAGATTATGTGTACAAAGTTTCATGATAATCGGTTGAGCATCTTTGGCATGAACGCATAAACAAATAAGCTTGTATCCACATTTACAATATTAGTATGATGAGTTTCCACATACCTTAATGAGAACATATCTACTTTTTTTTATTTTTCAGCATCACGCTGTATTCTGCATGTATCAGGGTAGACAGAGGGAGCCTCGTGTACTCCGCTTCCCATTTTGCACCGTATTCTAGAGGCATTGTGTGTTGAATAGTGGAACTAAACGCCGCACTTTGCGTCAACAATGGTGCGAAAAAATAAAAATAAACACTTTATTTCTTCGAGTGGGAATCGGACCCCCAACCTTTCACGCTTACATGTCACACGCTTTTGCTCCTGCTCCCTGACTGGCCTCTATATATTGCATCACAAATATAAAAGTGAGAGGTAATAGAGGCAAGAGGAGACCACGGTTAGCCTTCAAGAACACTGTAATGGTGATACTTGAAAAGAAAAAACCCTCAGAGACTTGTATGAAGAGGTTGATGATAGTGGCCAAGGCGAAACAGTCACGATGGTGACTTCACTAAGGATAGTGATGCTAATAAAGCATCTTTATTTGAAAATATTATTCTTGTAACTATATGCCATCTATGAATTTATATTTATTCATATATATTTAATCTGTGATAGCCGTTTTGCAAATCTTTAACAACTTAGATGGAAAAAGTTACGTACACAAGTACTTCTCGTTCCTACAAGACTTTGTTCTGGCTCCAGAATCTAATCTTGTTTTGTTCTCAATACATTTCTATATGGATAAATTTAATCTGTAATATGTTAAATTTCTGAACAATATAATATAGTGGTATAAATTTGTTTTGTTTTTCTTATCTTTTGCTTGTAATATAAGAAAAAAAGCATTGGGACCTTTTTCCATACAATCGATTCCTTAACAAAGAAACATCATTGCATAGTAGTTTGATATAGTATATATAAAAAATATAACTATATAATCGAATTTCAAATTTTTAACTCGAACGGTCATATTTGATACCAGTCGTAGCGATACAAGCAGCTGTAACGTGACAGGTCATGGGTTGGAGTACCGCTCGAGGTAATTAACTCATTCATATTTTCATGTCCTCGCTCTAACATAGTAATGAAGCAAAACACGGTGTTACTCCGACATTCAACACGCATATAATAGGGACAAAATGTCTTAACACCAGGTTCCCTCTGCCTATCCTGCTATGTGAGAGATATACTGTGAAGCTGAAAGAAACAACAATAATATACATGCCGAGGTAATCGCAATGGCACAGTATTTTTAGCATAAACATAACGATTTGGACTTCGGCTTAGAGAAATGTACTATTTTTGTTTCCTTTCTGGTAACAATACAAAGTGAGGCGTTGAGCACCGCAACTTAACTATTATTTATACTACAAATACAAAAGAAAAAATACCCAAGAGTTGATCTTTTCAATACAAACTAAATCCTAGAAGGATTACAAGCGTTTGGAAAGCTTTAACTCAAACTCTATCCACTTCATCCGTAGAACAATTCTGATTGAAAAGTTATCGCTTCCCTTAAATTGTATGTAGTTCTAAACTAAAAGCTGTTAAAGTTTATTGACTGCGATGTTTATGTAGTGACTTTGATCATTAGACAGGCAGTTGGCTCTATTCTCATTTAGAACAATTATAAAACGAAGCCTAGGTAAAATACAATTATATTTTAAATATTTCAGTAAAAATTATAACTATATTGAAAAATCTATCTAAATATACATCTGTTGTACATACGAGTATATATAAAATGTTGTAATAAAATAATGTATTCAATGTATATGTATGTGTGTATTTTACTCGTTCCTGCAAGAATATATGAGCAATAGCTGCAAATAGAAGTGGCATTACATTTTGTTTAGGGAAAGCGTCATGTAATTTTGTCAAGGCCAATGAGACCATTGCTAGAAGTAACTAAACTGTCAAATACGAAATATATTCAAACTAAGACTATTTATCTACATATTCTTACAAATAAGGATTAAAGCTCACCACTAACGCTGTCAAAAACCTAAAAATATTATATGTATATTTCATATATTTCTTCTAAAACTGTATGGATTGAATATGACTTATAGTTTCCCAGAAATCTGTGGACAAATATACATTTTACTAGAGCAATTTAAAAATTGAGGCTGTCAGAAACAGTGACTGTAAGCACGATGGCTGTGGTTTCGATTCCTACTCGAGGGAACTAATTATTTTTATTTATTTGCTCTAGAACTCTTCTGCCACTCAACACGCAGTCTCGAAGGTTCGGTGTAAAGTTATAACCTCCTTTTTATATGTCGGTAAAAAACCGTGTCTATAATTTAGTGGTCCTGTAGTTAGATAACGAGTCGCCAGCAACAAATTACGCTCGACTCGCTGCGATCTGGCAAATAATACAAGCTGTATTCCTACCCTGGAATATTAATAAGGTCTATACATATGTTGTTTAGCGGAATTTATATATTTTATTCATCATTCATTCTGCATATTGTAATTATGAGACATTACTGTCTGACATGATGCTTAGCATTGTTTCTTGTTAAGCTTACGAATATTACGGAAAAAAGGATAAGTCAAACGAGCCTTCAGCTTCTTGGCCGGCCTTTAAGGTGGAAATAAGCCCGCTCTTTGAAGGTACCCATGATATTCGTCTGGAAACACTGCTGCGGGTAGGACATTCCACAATTCCGTAGCGCGTGAAAGGAAGTTGCTACGAAACCGTACAGTAGTGGAGTACCACGTTTCGAGGTGATGTGAATGATATTTAAGTTTAAGATTGTAAGTAGAGTTAGGGATCACTCCGTTCTCCATTTTTTCTCCGTTCTTCATCTAAAGATGTAACGATGTATAAAGAAATTATACGTAGAATTTTGATAAGAGAGGCAGGCGGATCTCGGTTGACCTTAAAAAACACCTAATAGCTTGAACGTTACGGAGCTCAGGTCCTTTCCAACATATTACCTGTAGTTAGCTAACGTTTTCAACGAAGCACAGGTTCAAATTACCAAAATTATAACACGTTTTCTAAAAATATTTTTCTATATTCAGTGTGAAATAAACCTTTAAAAATTTTAAAATACGATGTGTTCAATTGTGTATATTAAATATGTCGCCTGATACATTTTAAATGCAACATTGTTTATTTGAACATTTGTATAATACTTTTATATTTTAAAGTACAGTTCACACATATATACATAGTAGATTTTATTTAACTCATATACGTATCATATCCCGAATATCACAGTCAGCAAGACCTAGTTTTAAGACACTTCATTCGCCGCAAATCGCCCAATTTTCGAGACATTGCATATTGAGTAGCGCAACTCAATGTCGCGGTTCTTATTATTACCTGAGCTATTAAATGAAAAAATGCATTTGCTGACCGCGAATAGACCCCAAAACAGTCACGTTTACATTCAGACGCTGTGCCGCTGCGCTATGAGGGTTTCTTAAATACATAGATTAGTAAATAAAATTAATAAATTTATGATTATAAAATCTGAATACATAGAAATATAGACACGCATTAAGTGAAATTAATCATGTATTACATAAATCGAATACAGAATGAGAAAAAATATTCACATATCAATGGGTATTTAGATATCAATAAATGAGGCTGACGTAGTGACAGCATAACAAACTACAATAAAAACTATATAGGTTCGATTCTCACCGAGTATATTTGAATGTCTTGCTCTAGTAACAAACCAAAGCACGGTGCTGAGTTTTTTTTTATGGGAAAAAGACAAGTCAAACGAGTATTCGGATCACCTGAAAGTAAGTGATCACCACCACCCACGATCCTGTGCAACACCAGAGGAGCTACAGGTACATTGCCGACCTTTAAGGTTGAGATAGACGCGTTTTTTGAAAGAACCCGTGTCATATTGACCTGGAAACACTGCCGCGGGTAGGCCATTCCACAGTTCCGTGGCGCGTGGAAGGAAATTCCTACGAAACCGCACAGTAGTGGAGTGCCACATAACCAGGTGGTGTGGATGATATTATTCTATTGATATTAGTTCTTCATTCAACATGCAATATTTCGGAAAAACATGCGGGATACAGCGTGAAGCTAAAAAAAATATTAAACTTTTCCTCCAAGCAGTCAATCCTGAACCTTACATTACATTCATTACAACTAATACTCTCGTAGCGACGCGACGCCTACGATTCCTCACGCCATTAGTACGAACGCAATATCTGTAGCACTTCATTTGGTTCATTTGATTCTCCCTGAAATAAGATTTCATTAAGGCTGATATATATTTCCAGTGAAAAAAGGATTTATTATATGCATTCTTTATATTTTTTATATAGTTCTCAACTTTGAAATCGACGTTGAAATGTAGCGATCATGAGATCGTCTTGCGATGACGGTGATTATCTCAAAATCTATCTCAGAGTTGAAAGCGGCTTATAAATACGGACCTTATTTAAATATATTGAACAACAGCTCACACTTCGTCTACCCCAGGGGGAAAATGAAAATAATTTAAATACAATTATTCCACCAAGTGTTGATAGAAGCCACAGCCACCGAGCTTAGTCAGATACTGCTCCATTGCACGACGACGACTTTTATTCGGTAGGCTCGCAAACAACACATATTAAATTAAATAAATAATACATATTAAATTAAAATTAAATAATTAATAAGTGTTTTGTTATGTTAAATTTATTTCTCTTAATAAATCAGTGGAATTGCTATTCTTGCATTTCAACTAATTACAGGTTGTAAGAAATATATTTTTTGCAACGGGAATATAACTAAAACCTATATCGTAGATAACAATCAGCTTCACGCACACAGGAGGGTACGCAGAGGGAACCTTAGTATTAAGACACTCAGTTTCCCTCTTTCTGCCGAATTCTGGAAGCATTGCGTGTTGAGTGGATACAACGGTGTGCTTTGTCTCTATATCAGAGCGAAGAAATGAAAATATAACCGTAAATAAATATTTCACTTTGTCGAGTGGGGATCGAACCCACAACCGTCGCGTTACAGTCAAATCTATGTGCCGCTACGCCACGACGGTCGTATATAACAATTGATCACTTTTGCCGTTGACAAGATAACTATCTCCAATTTTCCCCAAGGAATTGAAATTGTGAATCACATTGTGGTTCCCATTGTGGTGTACGAGAAAGGAGCTTAGTACTCTTTCTATTATTTACTTCGGACGTGAGTTATTATTATGTTTGTCACTCTTACACGTCTCCTATAATATAATTGTATTCGTAGAGAGAACTTTTCCTAATTAGTTCGAGAGCTGCATGCTTAGGTTTGAGCCCCACAAGGTACGCCTTTGCTGCTGACGACATCCTCCCAAGCAGTCGGAGTATTTAGTAGTACTGGTTACAATTTCTCATTGACAGAGACACTCTTACCTCCGCAACCGGTTATGGCGTACCGGCCAGTAAGTTTGATACCTCAAGTTCAAAAAAAAGAGAGATTAAGCTTTTTAATAGAAGCTTCTTAAGCCACTTCATAGACGTTCGAGTATACTTTCGAGACGTTACTTATAAAGAAATAAGTACGACCTTTTTTTCTAATAAAACTTTGAAATACAATTACCCTTTCTCTCATAAGTAAATTTAAAATAAACAAATTTGGAGTAAACAAATTTAAATTTCAAACTTGCGTCAAAAAAATTGCGTCTTACTGTACGAGTAAGCGTGATGGCTGTGATTTCGATTCCTATTAGGATTACATTATATTCCTATAATGATTATATTTATTTTTATTTGAACGCACTGGTAGACAACACGTGACGTTGAGTTCCGCAAATCAACGTAATGTCTTGAAACTTGCTTGTTGAGTAAGAGTTCCTACAAAAGCGCGTGAAATTACAAAAACCTATTTGCAATAAGTAAGCAATCATTATTAATTCGAAACTACTTTACAGAATCACAGGTAAAGTAGAGAAAACAAATCCTAAAGGAGGAAGCAAAATGTATTGAACCTAAATTTTCCAACGCTCTCAATAATCCAGCAAATTCGTAGTCCGACGTAAATACCTCTACATCTGAAGTAGTGCTTAACTTAGATCCGTAAAAGTTTGTAATTTAGACTTTATTTTTAGACTTATCTAGACTTTTTAGCACTAGTATAGCTTTATGAATAAATGAAAGCTCTTGTTTAGTGGCGCAGTTGGCGCAGTGTAACAGCGTCTGACTATAAATGCCCTGATTATGAGTTCGACAAACACACGAGGGAATAATTATATTTAATTTATTTTCATTCTTGTGAACGAACAGCAGAATTAATGTTTGCAACCAGCAATGTCTCGAAAATTTACAGGAAAGGGGAACGGAGTGTCTGTCGCTAGGTTCCCTCTGCCTACTCACTATATGCGTCATACAGAGCGAAACTATAAATAATCAAATCTTAGAGTAATAGAGAAAAAGATTAGTTCAGAGAAAATATACTAACTAAACAAAGTCTATGGAATGGGTTGACATTGAAAATAAGGGGTGGCGTCTACGAGTCACGGTAGTTCCTATATAGTGTCTATACTTACCCGTAGCTATTTATTTTAATTTTTTTTAATATAAACTGTTTGTTTTAATAATGTTTTATTATTTATCTTTTTGTTTTATTTTTCAGCTTCACGCTGTTTCCCGCACAAAACAGGTAGAAGGTTAGTGTTAAAATACTCCGTAAGAAGGGTGGATTCTCGCCAAATTCTGGGCTGGCATTGCGAGCTGAGCTGGCGAAACTCAACGCCACCCTATGCCCAAATACAAAAGCGAAGAAATAGAAATATAAATATTTCTTTTACTAGAGTAGGTATCGCACCCACAACCAGTCAATTTTGCAGCTTACTTTGTGCCCCGGCGCCACGACTGGCCCCTAGTATATACTACGGGACTTCTAATTAAATAATAATATTTAATTATATTATAAATAATTTCTTTTCAAATATTTAAGATTGACAACAATCTTTCACAGCAAAGATATCAAGGTGGTCTGCACCCCAGTACTAGCTGAGCGGGCGAGCAGAGAGCTATATCGATCGCGTCGCAATGCGGCGGCACGCGATACTCAGCTGTACGCCGTACTAACGTTATGCAATGTTTATTTATTTTTGTGGGTTTCACGCTTTATCCCGCATATAGCGGGGTAGGCAGAGAGAATCGATTGTTGAGACACTCCATTTATCACGCACGCAAGTTCGATTGCGTATTCAGTGACGCAACCTAACGCAATGCTCTTGTTATCAGGGTGAGGAAAGGCATTTCTTCGCTCTGGTGTTTAGGCAAAAGCGCGGCGTTGAGATCCGCCACTCAATACGTAATGCCTCCAGAATTCGACGGAAAGTGGGGCACGGAGTGTGTCTTAACACGAGGTTCCCTCTTCCAAGCCCGATGTGTGCGGGATACAGCATGAAACTGATTATATAGCGCAATAGTTAAGTTTTTTCCTATATATTTGATTTTTTCAATACTTTAACGAGGATGTACTCATATTTTCTATTATATTTTTTTTCGTACTTTCAATCTGATATATAAAATGCGGCCTTGAATTCCAAGCAGACCGGAAATTTATGAACGGCGTGTTGTATTAACAATTGCGGGAAGATAAAAGAGAAAAGTTTTCTCATTTTTTTCTGAGATATTATGTATTAAGACAAAATATGTAAATAAAAACGTCTTCGGAATTCGATTGCAGTCCACAATTATCATGTTTAATATGTAATTTAAAATGTAATATGTTATTCATTCCGTTCGCAATCATCTTTGTTTAGTACCTAAAAGGGTTCAACAATAGAACTTAACTTTTTTAGAAGCCGAAATTCAA
>DWGR01002515.1:0-13538 GCA_018247715.1 Heliconius burneyi
TTGGAAGTCTGGAATCTATTTTGAGTACTCAGTTATCTTATGTGCAATTCTCTTTATTAGTTCATATATATAGATAAAGAAATTTATCTATCTGAACTAACAAAGAGTATGTTTTTAAATGTTTGGTCTTCTTTGGTTTGGTTTTCTTGATAAAAGTTGATGAAGTAAACAGAACGAAGAGATCGAACCTATAACCATCGCATGTGTATTCAATCGCAATCCCACAGAACTACTACAGCCTTTTAAATAATTTATTAAACTTTTTAAAACATTTATGTATGTTTCATTTGCCTTTATTTAGGGATTTCGCATGTTGGGTGGCGAACCTCTACAGTGATGTTATTAATGTAAATATAGTATAATATATTCGCTTCTTACCCGTAGAAATGCAATACATTTCTTCACTAATCCAATGAAAAGTGCGTAGTGGAGTCTCTCAATACTAGGCTCCTTACATTGCGGGATACAGCGTGAAATTGGAAAAAATACGTTATGTGACAATCGGAAAATTCGATGAAACTAGGACAATAACCATAACAATAAATCATAAGAATGGAAGTAGTATGGGCTGAGCAAGAGCTCTCAGGTTCAAAAGTATCCGTACTCAGAGACATCAATTGACATTACTTCATGAGAAATTAGTCCAAACGTATTTTATGCGGCTTAATATTAATTAGAGGCTAATTAGCATCTTTGAGTGCAGTTAATATACCGTAAGTTAAATTATACGAGGGTATGTTATTTAAGCCGAATAATTATAAGTATTTAGCATATTCTTTTGCTAGATTGTCGCGTCGTGGCGCTGCGTCTGAGACCGCGACGGCTGTGGGTTCGATTCGCACCGACGACTCGGCGTTGAGTTCTGCCACTCAGCGCGCAGTATCTATAAAATTGCCTGAATAATATGAAATATGCAGAATAAAAAAGTCTTTCATATTTAAAAGAGACTAGAGATAATATAAGCATAGGACAAATTACAACATATATTAAAGTAGTCCTACAAAAGACAAAGCTGTCTAATGAGAAATTTTTCAGGCGAGCTGAGTCCTCTACATATATTAAAGGAACGAGTTTTTTTCCCGTAAAAGGGATATTTCTTATTAAATGGCAGAAAGTTAAGAATACTTTATATAGATTTAGATAGAAGATTGTTATAACAATCTTAGTAATTATTTTTACTAAAAAATATTTAAAATCTGCGTTTTTATTATTAATTCATCTGTAGCTACTTTGTCAAAGCGGGAGGAAAATAGAACTACAAAGCTTATATTAAAGGGTCGCAATATTAGTTTTTTTTTTTTAGTTTTACTTTTTACTTCGCGTAGTACTTACGGAAGACTAGCGAAATCTAGCGTCATGGCCATACATCTTGATATTTCATTTTGTCTCCTTTTGGATCTGAAAATTTTATTCTCCTACCTCGGCTTGCATCATTTATTTTACAGGCAATCATATGTTATAATGTATGGAAATTTTTTTATATATAATTCATTTAAAAAAACGTAAGTGTAAATAAAAAAACATTAAAATTCCGGTTTATTATACCTGGCAACAAATGGTGCGGCTGACTGAGCAACTATAATTTATTCGAATCCTTCTTTTTTAAACAATGTTGGGTTCACTAAAAAACATGTACAATTTACTAACAAGAACTAATTACCAGGAGCCAGTTGTGACGCAAGATCACAAGAGTGACTATAAACACGTCAGGTTGTGGGAAAGGAATTGGGAAGAATTCGTGTGGGAATTGACCCCACAATGATCCTGTTAATAGTCAGAAGGTGGCCCACTGCGCCACAAGACGTAGAGGTCACTCTACATCTATTATAAAGTTATTATTACCTAAATAGTTGAATTAATTGAACAATTCATGTTATTATTAATTGGTATATATAGGATGTTGTTCAACTCCTATACAAATTGGTATCGACAACGATTCGAATACTTTTCGATAGTTATTCGTGCTGGGGCTACAGATCTACAACCGCCCCGTTTACAGTCGCAGGCTTGTGCATTCAATTGTATTATTTTGCCCTTAATTGGGATTTTATGAATAAATAATTTTGAGTGCCGATACGAATAATAACATTTTGATTAATATTAATTAAATATGTTAGAGAAGTTTAGCTAAGAGTAGTGAGCTTATATTTTAGTAAGAAAACAAAATTTTTATGTGAACTTTAAGTAAGCGACATCTGTAAGGAAATTTCTAATTCAAGGGTTGCAATCTGAGCTTTTGTTCTTGTATGCTACTCGAAAGCGCCATCTTTAGCTGATTTTCGAAACTTTGCAAAATTAACAGCTTTCAATTTCAACCGTAGTTGGCGCTGTATATGAAAATTAAGATTTAGAATAAAATAATATTTGTTTTGTTTTTGAGCTGTCCGTTTTCTGTATTAAAATGTAATTATATAGATTATTAAAAGATAATTGTAGCGAACATGTAGCGAAAGGCCGGCAACGCACCTGTGACTCCTCTGGTGTTGCACGGGGTCGTGGGCGGCGGTGATCACTTTAGGTGACCCGAACGCTCGTTTGCCTTGTCCTTTTACCATAAAAAAAAAAACATATGTAAGGCGAAGAGATTATAAATATAAATCTTGAATTTATTAACTTTCCAGCTACCCATCATGTTTCCCTTCTGTAAATTTGTATTCCTGACATTTTCAAGATCAAGATCGTGTCCAGATATTACACCTTTATGTTCGTATATTTTTTACGATATGATCTTTATTTTACAGGAAAGCAGCTGACTGGCTGTTGTGGATTTGGAAAATTCGATAATCAATGAAAATTATTAGAACGTGGCGTTGAATTATACCACTCAAAACACAATATCTGGAAAATTGGGCCGTAAATGAAGAACGAAATATTTTAACACTAAATTCCTACCCTACTATGGGAAAAAAAGCTTGAAACTCTTAACCTCCAAAATGTTCTAAGTATTGAAATATACTTTTGAACCTTTATATTTAAAGAAGCAAATAATATAACAAAACAATAAATATAGTACCATTCCTTATACAAATCGTATCGGAAACGGTGTCAACGCTATCTAAAAGCAAATCTAGTTCTCGAAATAGTAAAACACAAATATCTAAGACGACACACCTGTGCCCGCCACTACCGAAGTGAAATGTATTATTTATTTTAGTACGTTATAGTAAATCGAATTTACTATAGCATAGTGTGATATTGAAAAAATCAAAAATGTTTCTCTAAATATATGAGAGTCTTAATTGATTTATTTGGAGAAAAAAGGTGTCGAATTTAATTAGATAAAGAAATAGCTGATATTCATTTAAAATCTACTTAACTAATTTTGATATAACATTTAATATAAGATCTTTACTAGCTCTTCCAACAGTGCCTTCACTTGTATAGTCAAATATAAGTAAGAAATGGGAGAGAAGAAATCCAACACGAAAAAATTTTTTTATTTGAACCAACTGTTCGTGATCGTTGTGATCAACCTTACAGACTCCTTACCAACATTTTCATTCGCCGATTAGAACTAGAAAAGCCACCGATTTCTACTTGCTTAGAAATGATCGTGTGAAACATTACAGGAAATGATTTGATACAGAAATGAAGGGGGAAGACGTAGCAAACGAAGCCTATGCGAAAGTAATTATTGGGGATGAGGGTATAACAATAATTTATTACAAAAGAATATTCTAGAATACTCTTAATATCCAGCTTAAAAAAATCGCAACTTAAATTTCAACTTTATCCATTTTTATTTCCGGAGGAATTCTATAAATCAAACTATAAACATATTTTTTAGCTTGCGTGACACCATAATCATAATGAATGTAGTTTATTTTGAGTGATTGAATGTACGTGACGTAATATCTTATTTACGTTTTAGTAGCTAACACGTCGGCGTATACGTAAACGTATCAAGAACTAAGATAATATTCAAATATATTTATACATGTAGGGCCATTTGCGCTTCGTAAGTCATTTTTAATGTGTATAGAAATTTATATATTTATTATAGGTTTCAGGCTAAATGTATTAAAACTTAAATCTTTAAGCATCTTCATCTAGACTAAGGTAACTTAATTTTCTTTAGGCAAAGGGAATCGAATGTCAAGACATTCTGTTTCTCATACGAGTATACCGCCCAATTATCGATACATTCCTTACTATTACGTAAAATTATAGTTATTCTAGTGTTTTATAAAGTCAGATTTAGTCAGACTTCGTAGATGTCACACTATGTTTACATCGTTGCGTTGGTGACTACTTTTTTATAAAGTTATTAAAAAATTGAGTGATAATGATTTGACGTCCAATAATAAGTGTATATTTTTTAAATTAATTATCACAACAATTATTAAGCAAAAATACATCATGCTATTTCATGTTACCAACAACATGAACGCACATGGCGTAGAGAATAAGCATGTGCCGTTGGAGAGGAAACCTAGGAACATAGTGTTAAGGCACTCCGTTTCCCATTAAGACATTCCCTTTCCCATTTTCCGCCGAATCCTTAATGCATTACGCGTTGAGTGGCGGAACTCAAAAAGAATATCCTATGAATAGAAAGAAAATGAAGCGATTTATATCTTTTTTATTTTATTTGTTTTGAGACCATATATTGAAAACTAGTAAATGTGTCTATTTATGATAAAAAAATTCTATCAATCGTTATCAAAATTGTTTTCACATTGTGGGTAATTTTATCAATGAAGAGTAAACAATAATGGTAAAGATAAAAATGGGTAGCGTGAGCTTATAACAATATACATACAATATAATTATATACATATATATTCTTATAAAATAATTTCGTTTTAAGCTTCACTCTTCTGTTATTTATAGGTTACGCAAACAACACGGTGTTCTGAAACACCATTCCGCCCATTCATTTATGTATATAAATTTTTTAATGATGATATTATTATTATCAAAATACTTTCTACGGTCTTATCACCGTCATGGCGTATAAACAAATTTGCTAGGTTCCATTCTCATTCTAGGGAATAAATTGGACACGAAAACTGGACAAATATTAGGACACGGAATATTTGGGCATTATGTTCTTTCTGCCTTGATATAGTCCGATCCATTTTGCAGATAAAAAAAATCTAAAGTAAAGCTTCAATTTTGCGTTTAAAATGAATGAACCATTAATTTTTATATAAAAAACCGGACAAGCGCGAGTCGGGCTCGTAAAAAAATTGGAGGTCTTGTGTTTTTCTTTTTTTGAAGTTCAGGCTTAGCATAACTAACGCCCTTTCATCTGATACCTCACTTGAATCACTATACAAATGTATAGTTTTCAGATTTTTCCCTAAACTAGTACTACCTGTAGATGCTAGTTACCAAATTTCATAATTCTAGGTCAACCAGAAATACCCTATGAATTTTGATTTCTTTGATAGTGTCGAAATACGTGTTTTTTGTGATATAAACGGTGATATTTTTTAAAGTAAATGTAGTTTTTTTTTCGACATAAAGTCTCTTAACAGACAGACATATAGACAGACGGACCACAAAGTGATATTATAAGAGTCCCTCTTTTCCTTAAAAAGTACCCTAAAAACTAAAGTAAATGTTACAGTATTAATTGCACTTTGTGTGGGTGCAATTAATTAAAAAAATCAGTTAAAACAAAGCGGCAGAAGTCTTTTGTTGCGTTGTAAAAATTAAGAAAGTAAATAGCCAAATGAAATATTTTAGATTCATGCGCATTAAGCACGCAATGCGTTCATAAAAGAATTCTATTTCCTGTGTACTCACTACTTAATTGTGATAATTTTTAATGAGTACTTAGCATACTTAATGAAAAATACATTATTTATTTTTAATTTATTGTTTTTATTTAATTATTTTATAAATTGTGCTTTATATTATGTGTATTTTAATAAATATAAATGAACAGTGCAAAATGATTTCAATAAAATACCAATGCGACTTAAAATACAAAAGCGAATAAGATAAAAAATATAGAATAAAAAGAAATGTACAATAATTGATAAAAATAATTTTGTCAGAAGTGGGATTCGAACCCACGCCCACAGAAGTGGACTGCGACCTGAACGCAGCGCCTTAGACCGCTCGGCCATCCTGACTTAGAAGCTGTATCCGAAAATAGTAATTAATAACTAGCTCTATCCATTCATGATTCTTATAATTATTTATTGTTTTCACCTATTTGCAAAATATTCAGAAATAAAGAGCTCTTTTTTTCTGTTTCTCTTGGCATCTTTGGCATAGAGTAAGGCTTATATTATAGTATTATTTTGGCTGGCGGGCTTGTTGCAATCTATTCCACATTTCTGCAAAATAATAAATTTGAAATATTATTGACCAAAATGTAATCGTTAAGGAAACCTTTTGCGCTAATTTCCCTACATTACAAATAATTTAATTACATCACGACATCATCATTAATCACTTAAATTATCAGGAGACAGTCATGGCACAGGGGCACAGACGTGTGGCTGTAAATGCGACAGGCTGTGGGTTCGATTTTCACTCGAGGAAATGAAATATTTAATATTTTAATTTCTCCGTTCTGGTGTCGGTGTTGAGTTCCTTTACTCAACACGCAATGCCTTCAGAAGAAAAGGAAAACAGAAGTGCCTTAATGGGAAAGGAGTGTCTTAACACTGGGTTTCCCTGTTTAATCTACCTATGTACGGGATACATCGTGAAGCTAAAAGAAAATAAAAATTACCTGGATAGCAGAAAAAATAAATTATATCTATTTGTAGTTATACTTTAACATGTATAAACTTTTGACAAAAATTGCAAAAATTTATTTTTAATTTTTCATAATAATAATATGTATATTTTTAAGTTCATATGTTCCATATTGCCTCGATCTCCCCTTCCTTCCTTTCCTTGCGGTTTCGCAAAAATATATAATATGTTTTACTACATGCCAAGTTAGTCATATTTTATTTGAGTTTGCTAACGAATCGGTCGACATACAACCATGACAGACTATGAAAACGACCCCGCAGTGAAGAACCTTCAGGACTATCTTAGGATACGAACTGTTCATCCCAATGTTGATTATGGTACGTTTTTCATATATTTTTACTTATATAATGGGATAAAAGAAGAAAAATTCTTAATGATCTATCGATCTTCTATTCGAAAATGGACGTTCTTTTATTTTCTAAATGAAAGACGTCACTATTGTTTAATAAAATTAAAATATTATATAGTTTGTACTCAAAAATTCTATCAGTGACAGTCTGTATCCCGCATGTATCAAAGTAGACAGATGCAGTCTAGTATTGAGACACTCTGCTCTAAGTTGGAAAGTGGGGATACTATTCACTGAATTTTGCAGGCATTTCCTCACAGGCAGCCACTTAGTACTTGCATTTCTTCAAAGACAGAATACCCTCTTCCCTACCCAAATGGTGTCGCTGTAAAAGCCAACAGCATTAATCTCATATAATGTTCAAGAAAAAAATGCAGGCATTGCGCATTGAGTAGAGAAACTCAATGCCGCTAACTAATAATTTTTATCAATTTAAAATTTAACTGAAGCCATCGCATTGTAATAGCGGCTGTTGGTTCGATTCGGAGAATTAAATTGGTTACATAATCTCGGTCTGGAAAGAAGGTATGCCGCAATGCCAGTTTGTAGGGATCACGCCCTACCGACGACGCGGAGAGAGCTGCATTCGATCTTGCTATGCCGAATAGATTATCCCAATGGGTTGAGTCACCCACGTGAGTGCCAGACGCGCAGTGCTTCCTTATTGGACCTTCTGCTCACTTCACATCCGGAATTGTAGCAACATCGATGACGATCGACGCACCTTTGGGGTCTTCAGACCACTGCCAAGGACCGAGTGTCGTGCCCATTAAACGCGACAGTTACAGGACACCCGCAACTCGTTGCGTCGGGCACTACAAGTTAGTAGATTGGGATGGGATGTGTATATTATACTCGCCTTATCTTTTGCTTCTCTTCTGATGATCCTAGTACCTGTGCCACTGCTGTTGCCGACGTGGTTCTACAGGGAATGGAACTGTATATTCCTAGCACTGTAGTGCCAATCGGTGGCAAGAAAACGTCGACAAGTGCCGAAATAAACTTGCGTCTTCTGTTGAGGCATCTCTCGGAAATGTTACCTCATGGGATGAAAGTAACTTGGTTCAATTCAATCTCAAGAAGAGACAAATTTGCACGTCAACCACTAAAAAATCAGTTGACCCTTACGCTCTTGTCTCTTTCCAAAATAAAAATGACAAACTGTGGCGTTAAACACAGCTTGTTAAGTGACGTAATGTTTCGAAAATTGGGCGGAAAGTGAAACGAACTTTTATATTTCTTTCTGCATACCCTATTTTATGTGAGATAAGGCATACAAACATACACAATTAGATATTCGTGTATACATACAGTGCTTTGTTCTTATTATACCATATATGATGAACATTATCGATTCTGCGGTTACCAATCTACAAAGTTATCTATGGACACGCACAGACCGAGTATCAGAACTACTAACTTCATGAATATTGAATATGTGTATACATATATGCCTTGATCTCTCAAAACAATTTTAGGTCACTTTACCTAAGCTCTTAGATTACAACGGTTACTGCCTATATAATTTGTATTCGGTTTTAGAGTGAAGCAAAGTTTCATATTGTTTTATATAGTATATTTTTCAACGTTAGTGTGAACGTGTGGCTTGGTTTGTCAGAGCGCATTGACGGTTTCCAAAGAGGAGCGGGTTCAAATCCCGCTACGTTCACATTTTTATACATTTTCTTAATAAGTATTATATTTTAAGTTAGTGGTTTTTAGATTCAAGTGATTTGCTGTATTTAGCATAGTAAGCAGAGGGAGCCTATTATTAGCACACTAAAACTCCAACTTCTGCCAATTATCGAGATGTTATGTGCTGAGTGACGGAATTCGACCCAGAAAATAAAAATTTATATTTCCCCGAATGGGACAGGTGTCCACAATCATCGCGATTGCAGTCAGATACTGAGCTAATGTACTTCGATGGTCCCATCGTGTAATGTACAGGGCTAAAAGACACATATTTGTATATGTATACTTTAAGCATGAAATATATGGAACTCGGCTGCCCGAGAAGTACAATTCAATAAAAATGAATTTTGCAGTATTTAAAAAAAATTTTTATATTAACTTTTAGTATAAACACACAGTATGTATGAATAAATTCATTTAAGTTAAAAAGACAAATATATTTTGATTCATATGGCCATTCCCTGAACGGTCATTAAGACTAACGTTTTAATAACAATAAATGTATTGGAAATATATCCACATAATAATATTTAAAACACGACTGTAATATTCCTCAGGCGACTAATCTCCTGGCTTACTCTCGAATACGCTAAATACCCTAATATTAATTACGGTATTGCTGCAAATATTTACTATAGGTATTATACATGTGTATTCGATATCGTTACGAGAAAATTGCCCAGTCACTAATTACTGCGGCTTCAGCATGTTTTGTCGGGATACATGGATGGTCCATGTATGGCTTTTATTATGTTTCAATTTAGCAGCACCCTCACGCATTTGTCTGCTGATGGGTAGGCAGAGGGAAGCTAGTGTTAAAATTCCGTTCTCCACATTTTGCAAGTTCTACAAGATTGTGTGTTGAGTGAGTATGTGTGTGATAATAACTCTTCTGAGTGGGGATTACACCCACTACGATCGCTTTTTAGATGCTACACCAATACTTTACCACGGATTCATTCATGCTTTAATTTCGTTAACGTAATATAAAATATGGAAAAAGCCATTCTTTTATGGAATCTTATATTTTGTAAAGGAAGAAATATATAGAGGCCGTCGTGGCGCAGCGGCACAAGGGTGAAATTACAACGGTAGTGGGTTCGATCCCCAGTCGAGAAAGCGAAATATTTATTAACGTTTATATTTCCATTTCTTCGCTCTGGAGTCGAGGCGGAGTTAAGTTCTGCCACTCAACATGCAATGCCTCCAGAATTCGATAGAAAGTAGGGAAAGGAGAGTCTCATCACTAGGTTCCCTCTTCCTACCTTGGTGTATGCGGGATGCATTGTGAAGCTGATTTAGTTACATTTTTTAAGAAATATATAGTTCAATATATTTTAATTCGCCTCTTTCTTATATTTATTACATGTGTCCCACAATTCGATAGTATTAAAAGAGAGAGAGAATAATAATATCATGTGTTATTTTATGATTTTGTGTAGCCAATATATGAAAGAAAATATTTTATTTGAACTCCAAAGAATAGTAATTTTTTTGTGAGATACATGACTATTAGAAACAGCAATTCAAATTCCTTACTAAATATCGTTTACAGATGAGTGCATTGCGTATCTCAAAGGACAAGCCAAGGGACTTGGTCTCCCTTACCAACTATATGAGCTGGTGCCAAAGAAACCAATATTGGTGATGACATGGGAAGGACTCGAGCCTTCGCTACCAAGTATATTACTAAATTCCCATATGGACGTCGTTCCTGTATTCGAGGTAAGGTGTTCTTTTCCGCATCGCAGCGTAAAGATTTTTCTAGACATTACATATTTAGAGGCGGAACTCAATAGCTTTATATATATATACATACATTAGATTCACGATCTAAGGTAAGTGATATTTCCAGCTTCTTAAAAGCAGTAAAAAAGTGTGTTTTTTAATTTAATTAGTTGTTTTGTTTGTTGAATGAGCATGCTCTACATATTAAAAGTTTTTTTCTTATTAATACAACAAGAATAAATAATATTTTAATAAAGTTACTTATTTATATAAGTAAGTTTATATTTGTAAGTTTGTATGTATGTTATATAACTGTTATGTGCGTTGAAATTAACTTTGGAATATATATATAGTTTTTTTATCATACAAACAAGATTCCCGCGGAAGCAGTGTAGTCACAGAGTAGTAGTGTTAACTTTCGAAAAGCGTGAAAAATAAATTATATACCTTCCTTAACATATTATGGCTTTAAAATTTTTGCACATGTCACAAGCGTTTTTGTGTGTGACCTTTTCGGTGGCGCGTGCATATGAATAGTGTTAAGCATTTCGAAATAAATAACTTCTATTTTGCAAATTCCACGCTCTTGAGAGATTTTTTATATATATAACATAAAATTTCTTCAATACTAGTTTAGATTACAGTTGATAAAAACGTATTTAAATTGCCAGTTAATTATTTTACGAATTTTATTCTTTAGTATTTTTTTCTACAAAAACAGTTGACTTTTGAGCCTTTATGTCTAAAAATTATTCACTATCATATTTAGATAATAGAAATATGAACAAATATATATAATTGTCATATAATTCCTATATCATAGTCATTTCGAAATGCTTGTGGTTATATTCATGTGGGTGTGATAGGTACATTTGACCTATATCATTTGGTATGCCTACAATTTATAATATCCAAATAACTTAAGCTAATAAAGCTAAGCTAGAGCACGCTCATGTTTATGATTTTATTTAAACATATTTCCTTTTTAAAAAATCGACATTATCAGCTCAGACGTTTCACCTATATGTTAAGTAACAACACATCTTGTAAAGTTAAGGGAGAATTAAATATAATTTTCAAAATATTCCCTAGTTAGTTCTTCTACTTTTTTCTGGGTTCAATGCCGCTACTCAAGACATGTCTTGAATTCGGACGAAAAACAGAAAAAGAAGTGTCTTGACACTAGGTTCCCTGTGCCTATTCTTCTACGATTAATATTGTATGAATAGTTGTTGAAATTAGTATTATTTGGTTTTTAGAAAATTAGTTTTTTTATTACTACTTTTTAACAGGATTTTTAAGCTGCATTTTCTTATAAAATAACACAAAATTCGTTATCAAACCATGCAGCAATGAATGCGGCAGTGAATATCGTCTATATCGTACTATAAACAATTTTACTAAATGTTTTTCGAGGGCAATATATTTATTTATTGAATAGAAAACAATAGAATATTATTAAATTACAAATAAACAAAAAACTTTTACAAGAAATAAAGCCAAACCAAGCTTTGAGTACACAGCCTCAATGTGATGTCTTGTTATAAGTGTATGATTAAAGAAAGATTAGAGATAGATTTTTGAGTTTAGATTACTAATTTCAAATATTACATAAAGCAAGCATGATACGAGTGCGTAACACGTCAATGTATGGAGTGAATAAAAGTTTTCTTATAAAATGCAATATACATATCATTACATAGTGGCCATCGTCTAATAGTAAGAGCGGTGATTGTGGGTCTAGTCCACATTCGAAGATTCAGTAATTTTCTTGATGCGCTGCGTCAGCTGCGTTGAGCTCAGAACGCAATATTTTAAATACGGGCGACAACGTGAAACGGAGCGCCATGACACTAGGTTCTATTTGCTTATATACGGGATGAAGCGTGAAACTGAATATAAACTTATTTGTTCAAATTGAATTACTTCAAACAATAAAATTTTAATTACCAAACAGTACAATTCATTTTCAAGTTAGTTTATACTAATTTTGATTGCACTTCAGAAAAGCTGGACCTATCCTCCCTTTGAGGCTCGTATAGTTGACGGTGTGATTTACGGAAGAGGCGTACAAGATATGAAGTCCGTTGCTATACAGTACATAGAAGCTATAAGACGATTGAAGAACAAGGGACTGAGGTTTAAAAGGACAGTCATCCTTACTTTTGTTCCTGGTAAGTTTTTATTTGATGAAATGGTCTTAGGAGTATAAAATATTAAAAAAAAATAGAAACTGACTTCAAACCTTAAACAAAAACTAAACTAAAGGAAAGTTTAGAAAAGTGAAAAATGAATATAGAAAATTCTACGATAGAACTAAATGGCGTTCAAGCTATAATTTGTTTTTTCATTACTTGATGAATTAGAAATAAAATTATAAACATCATTAAAAATAACTGTTTCACACAAATGTTAATGTTATAAAGCTTTCCAATTCAATAGAAAAAATATTATATCATGTTCTATTTAGACTATTTACATTGTGGAGAAAAATGTTTTTCTGTTCTGAGGCAAAGTAAATTCAGCAACATGTCGGGTAGTATGAATATTATACTAAAATGGATATATGTACCTACGTATTATGTTAATTTTATTTTAAATATATTCTGAGGCTCTTCAGATAAAGAAGCTATTACAAAAGTTACTTCAACGAAATTTCAGACACATTTACTTTAATCAAAAGAAGTCAAAACTCTTGAAAAATATACTGAAATAAACCATATCGATTTATATATTTGAATCTAAACAGTAGCTAATGAAGTTTTATAGCTTCTATTACATTGTTTGAAACGGTCATACGCGTTCAGCAATGAATGTCAATGGGTCATTTTATATGTAAATTTGTTATTTACTTAACTAATAAAACGTAAATTACTGTCCCAACAAGCCGTGCTACCGTCATAATTGTTTTCATTATCCCGAAATATGACCAAATACAGAAGTAATCGTATATTTTATTCAAGCAACTGTTACGGCAGCCTCGATGCGGCAGTCCTCCCACCAGGACTACATATTTAATTCCGTGCCATTCTCTTCTTCTCGA
>DWGR01002516.1:0-13537 GCA_018247715.1 Heliconius burneyi
ATTCATAAGGGAATGACAGTTTTTAACATGGAGCCGAATATTAAAAGAAAAATAGGAGATCGTAAAAGTGTACACATTTATGTGCCTTCAGACGAACATACATCACTAGTACTTTTATGGGATTACAGAGCTCCCGTAGGTTTTACGTTGTTAGCGTGTTTACCGTGATAATTGAGTATTGAGCGGTCTGATAGTAAGCACGACGAAACCAATTTGATTATATCTATATAATCTGTAACCATACAGTATACACCACGAATGGTACCAAACTCGCAACCGTCACCTTTACATTCACGGTCCAAATGCGCCATAAGGGCCCTTAACTACTAACCTAAATATAATGATTATCTAAACAAAATGTATACAATCCGCCATATTGATTAGATTTTTTTTTATATAAATTATTGAAATCAAACAAATTTATTAATAACGCGCCGCTGGCGCAGCGGCACAATGGCGTAACTTCGTGCGCTGCAAAATCGACTGGTTGTGGGTTCGATCCCCACTCGAAGAAGTGAATTATTTACTTACGTTTATATTTCCATATCTTTGCTCTGGTGTCGAGGCAAAGCGCGGCGTTGAGTTCTGCCACTCAAGATGCAATGCCTTCAGAATTCGGCAGGAAGTGGAGAACGGAGTGTCTTAACACTAGGTCCCTCTGTCTACTCTCCTATGTGCATGCTGTATATGCAGCTGCAGAAATAAAAATAATAACTACAACCAAAAAATAATAAAAAAAGTTGTAACCATTCAGAACCCAAAAGGGATAGAACTAATTCAGAATGGGAACAACACGGCTGTACCAAGTTACGACCCATTTATCGGCCACAGTCGGCCGCCATTTGACAAATTGATTCACATCTTGTAGTTATTAGGATTCGATCGGTTACATGGACGTTACTACGTTACTGCGGTGTAATTTCGGTTACTCTGATTGAATTATTATGACTGGGAATAAATAACCTATAAGACGCCATCATGGCGCAGTTAAAACGTTCATGGACGTGCGCAGTGGTTGTAGGTTTATCTTTTTTCTAAGTATTTTTTTATTGAAACAGAAAAACCGATTTGATATAGTGCAGCGTTGAATTACGTCACCTGACGCACAAAAAAGAAGAGAACTACATTATCTATGAAAGTTATAAAATATAACTAATGAACCGATTGAGAATCAAACACGTACTACAGTACAATTCATCTTGTTAAAAGTCACATGCTATACCACTGCGCTACTACGGCTTTATAATTAACTTTAGCATTAACGTTCGAGTAATAACATAAGATTAATACTTAAAGTAATTCGTCTAATGAAATAAAATGAAACACTAATAGGTTATATCTAGTGTTAAATATAATTAAGGCACTCGAGTAGCTCCCAGTTCATTGAGTCTAGATTCTGTAATTGATACCCAAGAGAAATTATCTGGGAATGCATTTAGGTATTGTAATTAATCGTAGAGAAAAGATCAAGAGATTTTATATGGAAATCTTAGCTTATTATGATTATATTGTAAGTTGTATTACTTTTTATTTAGATTCACGCTGTATCCCACTGATCATGTATAAAGCAAGGTAGATAAAGAGTACCTGGGGATCTAAATGTTAGTACATTCTACCCCTACTAAGACATTTCCGTTCCTCACTATCTACCTAATTGTGGAGGTAATTAGTGGTGGAACTCAACGCCGCAACATGTTAAATATTTCATTACTCAAATATGAATTGAAACCATAATCTATTGCGTTTACAATAACACGCTTGTGCACCTGCGCCACGACTGGTCTCATTTTATTTTAAAAGGTTTTAGCTTGGATAAAACTAACCTGTAATATAAAAATTTATTATTGCTTTAGTAGCATTTAAATTCCCAACCACGGCTTCAAGCTATGAACGAACGTAATATATGAACCATATGATATGTTTTTAATAGTTCTTACATCTATGTTACATTCTTCACAGCTTATCGATCACATTGTGGATGTCGTAACGCAAAAGGGTATGACGGTTAGCGCGACGGCTGTGCGTTCGATTCGATCGATCTCTATCAAGATAACACATGACGTTGAGTGACGCCACTCAACAAGCAACATCTTAAACGCTATGCAATGCATGGGAAATAGTGTCTTAACACTATCTTTTCTCTGCCTGCCCTACTATCTAGAAAAAAACATAGTAATAAAAAACATAGAATTATATAGAATTTTATCACTAATTCTATTAAATCGAATCATAAAAGCTGATAATACCACTCAATAATACTGCCGTTCGCTTATTAGTACTTCGAGCACTGATTGCTTTAGTGCCATTTCACAGTTATTGTGACGTAAAATCATTTTGTATTGCACATTCATTTATTTTTATTCCCATTCACTTGTGATGATGCAAAATATCGAATAAAAGATAAGGGTTTCTATAAAGATATTTAAATAGCTTTTGTTTTGAATTAATTATAAATAGAAACTGGTGTTTTGTAGAGGCTTAGTTTGTATCGTAATTAGATAAGCGGAATATGGGGAGCTAATAGTCTTAATGGAGATCGGAGTGTATCATGACTAGGTTCCCAGGTTTCCTCATGCCTATCCTGCAATGTGTGGAATACAGCGTAAAGCTAATAAATAATTAAATTAAAAATATATCTATATTATAATACGCTTGTAGGGAATCAAACCCACAGCTGTTCCATATACAGATGCATGTTTGTGCGTGAACCTCTACGTCTAAAACAATTTTCTCAAAAAGTAATTATATTCATACAATATCCAATCTTATTATTTACCCAAAAACTTATCTAAGCTCAGACCGCTAACCGAATTGACATTTAATTTCAATATAACCTATTATTGTAGCCCCTAACCGCAAAATGTTGTGGACTAAATTATTGTCTAGTGGACTATTGCGTAATAGACATCGCTGTATGAACATATCATATAAAATTATATTTTAAATATATTAAAAAATCAGCTTCACGCTGTATCCCGCACACAGCAGGGTAGGCAGAGGGAACCTAGTTAAGACACTCCGTTCCTCACTCTCAGCAGAATTCTGGAAGCATTGCGTGTTGAGTGGCAGCTAAACTCAATATATTATGTAAATGCAATTAAATATAAAAAGCATCTTTTTATATATTTTACAGGGCTATAGTGACGCAACGACTGACTGTGATCGCAACGGCTGTGGAGGACGGCTCTTAAAAATATAACATTTCTGGTTGTCACATTCGGTTGCTCCTCCGCATAAACAGGCAAAAAGTGGAAAAAATAATAAAAAATCACAAAATTTCCCAACTCACCCCGCAAAATGGGAATGACGCGTGAAGATAAAAGAAAAAAGACACCATTTAACAGCCTATAACTATTATATTCCAACGGATACAAAGAAAAAAGAGCGTTCGTATCGCCATTATGCCGGCGTAGAGCAATATGCTCGACACAAATGACCGACGTAATCGTACGCCGAATGCAATAAATACTTTTATTATGGGACTTCGAACAATTTTTCCAGTTTTAAAGGTATTGTTGTTTCATCGAATGCTGTTATTCGAGTAATGGTAGAACTATAAAAAACGTTGATGTATGGAATGTAGTATGAAGATATAAAAGATTTTAATTAGATTATTTTTTTATGTTTTTTAAACTTTAAACAGCAAAAATCAAATTTTTTTTAAACTTTACTTATATATGTTATTTACAGAGGGTAAAATCATTTGAGGAATATCAGATGAAACCTAATAGTAAGAGTGTCTTACCTTTTCCTACCCTCCAGTCTATTTTAATCTTATCACAGCCAGTAAGAGTCAATTAATTCAATCGCCTGAGTGGGCATCGAACCCACATCCACCACGTTACACATGATTTGACCACATACCACATGGTTTCTATGAAAAGATTACTTAAACAAAAATACAAATATCGATTGTAAGACTGTATTCATTCACATTTATATCGTGTTCAGCTATAATTAATAGTTCTGACAATTAACTCGACCACTTAATCACAAGGCCACAAATGATTGCGTCTTGTTAATTTGAGCGGAGGACGAGTAAAGGGTCGACTTTGCTATCTCTAATAACAATCAGTATTGCGTTTCGGCTTTTTTAATTCCGTGGTAAAATGAGGGTAGTTGTACATTATCACGGCAAGATTGAATTTCTCAATTTATCCACTGTCTTGTATTTCGTTGTAAAAATAATATAGATGTATAAATGATTTTATTATTTCTAATCATAGATCTTATTATTGTTAAAGTGTTCCGTCCTTTTTTATTTTTATAGCTTTACACTAAAGCATTGACGTTACTAACTTTGAGTGGGGGATTTCTAAAAAAAATAAAAACATATTACCTATTTTTTTCTATTCAGTCATAAAGCTATAATTGCAAAATACATAAAACATTAAAATTAAATCAAGTTTCAAGTAAAACAGGCAAAGCTGAATCGATTTTAAGCACTACATGCTCCAATTCGGTCATGCGAGAGCCGCACGGGCGTTCGAATCTACCAATTGCACTGACAAATGGTGCGGCCGGTGACGCTCGTTTGCTTCCCATACGCCTTATTTCCGTAGAACACAAAGCTACGTTGTGTAAACTGTGCTGTGCCTTTTATTTGTTATTGACACAAAATGGACAGAAAATATACTGTCTTCTGTTTGGAAATAATTGGTGGATGGTTTTACACATTTGAAGTACATATTCTGTAGTATTTTTTACTTTATTATAAAGTAAAATTTCTTGTTTCTTTATCTTAGTTTAGTTTATATTTACAAGTGGTATGGTTTTATAGCAATATAGATATGTGTAGGAAAAACATTCTGTTCATCATATTGAGTGGTTGAGTTGAGCCTAAATTGTTTATTGTACGAGTATATCCTCTTACGGTTTTTAGAAATCTAAAATTGTAAAGAACATTCCTTTTTCACGTTTGTGAGAGTATTATATATTAGTTAAACCCAAAATTAGAAAATGTAAACATTTTATAAATAAATATTTAAGTGTCGCTTATAAACTATAAAAAAATGAAAATATAAATGTAAATGAATGTTTAATTTCCCCGAATGGGCACCCACAACCAATCGCCTTTACAGTCTTTCGTGCCTTACTCATTTAGTGTTTTTTTAATACCTAGTAGGCTAAAATTAAAATCTTCAGGGTCGCCAGTCAAAGATTTTATCTTAAAACTCACAATTAGTCGCGGTAAATTTCCGTAAAATTAAGGATACAGATTCCAAAATTCAAGATGAATTATCTTGTAAAGATCTGATTCGATATAAAACCTTGAAATGGGTTTTTAGAGAATAAAAAAAGAAACCTTATAAAATCAATTTGTTGTCCGTTTGTATGTCTGTCTGTATATTAAGAGCCTTTATCCTAAAAACGCTTCGAAATATCGCGTTTAAATTTAAACCTCGTATTTCAAAATCGTAATTCTAAATTTACTTAAGAAAACGACAAAAGGGGGATAAAATTTTGGAATTTAAGCCAGCCAGCCAAAATTTGGTATTAACATAGTTGAAATGAGGTGTCAGATGAAAGGGCTAAGCTAAGTTCGAATTTCAGAAAAAGTTCGAGGTCTCCAATTCTTGTACGGAACACTCGGTAGGCGAGCCCGACTCACGTTAGTCCGGTTTTTTCAAACTTGTTTTGCCAGACTTTAATAAATAATTTACAAAAAAATAATAAAATTACAAACATTGAGTTTATTGTTACAATCATGTAATCATCATAATCAGGTAACAAAGCAAATATAATTTTGTTACAACAGTTAATTAATGCTAAGTAAAATATAAATGTAAGATATACCTACTTTGTTTCTTTAAATATGATATTTTATTAAAAATAGAAAATTAGTACTGACAGTATTATCAAAGTACGTGACATGGAGATATTTTTGGAATTATGAATGAAATATGTTAAACTTCATAAATATCGCTTTCAAAAGTACACAAAAGGCACAAGTGTATGACTGTAAACGCTACTGGTTATGGGTTCAATCCCGACTAGAGGAAATTATATATTTTTTAAAATTTATATTTTAATTTCTTCACTCTGGTGTCGAGATAAGGCGCGGAGTTGAGTTCTACGACTCAATACACAATGTCTTCAAAATTCGGACGAGAATGGGGAACGGACTTCACAATAGGTTTTTTGCTTGCCTGTATATGAAATATAACGTAAAGCTAATAAAAAACCCACGCTTTGTTTTATTAGCAAAGTCAGGATATGAAAATAATTAATTCCCCTGAGTAGAAATCCAACCCACAACTGTCGCATTTACTTAGGCGCTATGACGCCTCTTCACACCGCCTCCATAGAAATATAAATTTCAATATTTCTCTAGTATAACGCAAGGCGTAAACAAGCATTTATGTGTCAATGCAAAAAAAAAACAACAAAAAAAGCTGTTTTCACCACTTTTCCTACCTATAAGGAAAACAATTCTTATCTGAACAAGATGTAAATCGCGGTTGACGTATACGAGTAAAAAACATAGTAGTATAAAAATCCGGAACAAGGCTTGGCTCCATACACCCGAGTTACTGGCACCAGCAAATTGGAGGATTGACAAACGATGTGGGGTGATGCTAGCGCGCCATACATTCTGTTTGTAGTGTCGCCTATAAGTTGACATAACATGGTCTATTAGGCTTATTCTGGTGAAGAAAGTGAGGTTGAGATAGAATAATAATTTTTCTCTATATATTACAGTTTATTTTTGCAAGATTTGGCTTAACTTGTTGTATCAGTATGTGTTAGTGTATGTGAAATCTTGCATGCTCTATTTGACTCACTTCCTAGAGAGTCTGCTTAAAATGAAATTTGGATTATAACCTCAGTTCTGATGACAATGATGAATTATAAGCAATCAATATTCTTATTAAGCTGAAATGGCTGCCAAATAAAATAGTGGATTACAAATTTATGTACTATCTACTTAATATTGGATATTTAAGAAGATTATGAAATAAACACCTAAGATTTTGAAAATCTGGAAAGCTTGTGTTTAAAAAGGTTTTTTAATTATTTTTATTTTATTTCTTATCTTGTTGGATAAGCAGAAACAAGTATATGCTTGTATTAATATTCAATCCCCATTCGGAAATAAGTTCCACCGCTCTGATAGAACCCTACTATATAAACAATATAAAAAGTAAGTTGTTAAAACTCAAAGCCAATCTAACGATTTATTTTTTAAGGCATCCAATTTAAAATTATTATAGATAATATTATGTAAAAGATTTTCCCATTATATATTACACATAATCATGGACCTTTATCTTAAAAGAAAAATACAACCAGAGTGTCTTATAATACTTATTTTCAGCGTAAATGAGTGCATATAGCATCACAGCAAAGCATCAGCTACACCCTCAACTTAAAGCTCAAAATAGTTTGAACAGAATAAATTCTACAGATCACAGCATCACGGTACATTGCGTTTGGCAAGTGTCAGTAGATGACAACACGCCGTTATTACTGACTCGTGGGCGTCGACTCAATAGTCATGCATCGTTAAGGCTATTCCGGGGGGAAAGCTATATCAATGGGAAGTTTGTTGACTGGTGCACTATTTGGTTGGTGAATTGGTGAATTTTAGATTATACTTGTACAGTGGGAGAGTATATTATTGTAGACACAATAGTCACAAGTTGTATTCCCGATAAGGAGGAGTAATTTTATGTAATTTCTCTTCATTACCCCGCCCTAGTAGATAAACTGTGACGTTAAGTTCTGTGGCTCAACGCCTAAAGAATTAGGTGGAAAGTGGGAAACCATAGTGTTTAAATGGGAACAGTGTCTTAACACTGGGTTTTTAGATTCCCTTTTCATACCCTGAAATGTAGCGTAAAACTAAAAATACCTATCTACCTTTTTAATTATAAAAAGAACAACCAGCTCAAGCTTAGCGCAAGTTACTTAAAACAGAAAAAGCTCATAAATATGGGTTA
The DNA here is from genome assembly GCA_018247715.1 of Heliconius burneyi. NCBI lineage: Eukaryota > Metazoa > Arthropoda > Insecta > Lepidoptera > Nymphalidae > Heliconius > Heliconius burneyi. Next base: position 7,944 of record DWGR01002516.1, read on the forward strand.
AAAAATTAAAAGACCGTCCGTGCCCATTGTTCGGTGACAATATTCAACGTTCCCATTACTGAAACTTAATTGGATTCTATACTTTTTAACTAACTAATTATATATATACTGCAGTGAAGATAATTTTACATTTTATGTATTCTATTAAGGCTGTCGTGACTTTCAATTCGATGGTTGGGTGTTTTATCCCTATTTGGGAGAATAATTATATTTTAATTATTTTCATTTCTCTACTCTAATAGACATAGCACAGTTTTGAGTTCCGCCACTCCGCGACTCTTAAGAACGAGGGAAAGGTCGTTAACGGTGTGTCTACTGGGCTTAACAACCCAAAAGCTTACCTTCGCCACCAAAAACGAGAACTGCGTAATCTTTATAATATCATGTAATATATAAAGACACAAGATTATAATTAATAAACTACTAATGTAACTAATTTTGTATCGAAAATATCTAAAAAAAAAAAGATATGTTTAAAGGTCTCATACACGGAAGGAATCTAGTGTCGAACCTTCTTCTTCAATTGTTCCTTCTTCTAACGTCGCTTGAACAGTTGCAGATGCGTCACGACTGCCTCTAACTACAATTTTAATATTACATTATTATATTTTATTAAAATTAATAAAATGATATAATAACGTTAAGCTACCAAAATGATAACCTATATTTGTATATATAAACCGTGATAAGCATGACTTCCGAGTAATATCATGTTCGCCATTAGCGAATTGATTGATTTCATTACAAAATACGTCATTAATAGAAAGTGATCAACGACTATAATATATTAACATGAGAAAATATTGATGAAATATTCGTATTATTCTTTTATACAATAATTTTTTTTTATATTCTTGCATTTAATTTGGGATTTCACTCTGTACTAGCATTTTGTAACAATGCAGATAAATTCAAATCGCGGCGTTATTTTGCGCCACCTAACTCCTCTCAAAAACTCAAAAGTGATGAACAAGATGCTAAATTATCTCTTAATTTTCTTTTTATGAATATATGTTATAATATATATTTCCCCTTCTCTTCAGCTTCACCTTGCATCCCGTATACATCGCGATCGCAAGACACTTTATTGTCACATTGCGTGTTGTGTGGCGGAAGTCAATGCCGTGCTTTTGATACCAGAGCGAAGATGTGAAAACATTAGTATATAATAATTGAACCCACAAGCGTCACGTTACAGTCGCAAGCTTGAACACCTGCACCATTACACCTTTAAAATAAAAGCAGGTCATTCTGTCAGCGCCTCAAATGAAACTGAATATGTATACGTAATTATCATGTTATATAATACCAAAATATGGTTTCAATTAATTTAATTACGATATGCTTCATTAGCGGAATTGAGGAGAGCTAATTATCAATGTTGCCTCATCATGCTTAAGCTACCATATACTCGTGGGTAGGTATATACTATATAAATAACTGCTGTTTTCAGATTTCTGTTATACTTTCAGCTGATGTAGAAGATACCTATTAATTATACTTTAAAATATCGTTTTCGTTTATTTACGTTATACCCTGAATATGGCAGATTTTTTGTTCTCCATTATTCCAGTGGTGGAACTCAACGCCGTGATTATTCATATTCGCGAGAAAACGGAAGTACTTTTTCCTCGAGTGTGAATTGAGCATTGCTTTGCCACAACAGATTAATTTTTTTTTCAATTTAGCCACAATGTGTTAATTTTTTCATTTACAATTATCAATATTGTTTTCTTGCTACACATATCTCTCGCATAGGTATATGTCGAACACTTTATGTTAAAAGGCTAAATCTCTGTGTCTCATAATTTTTATCCGATATTACGTTTTAAGTTGCGTAAGTGTTTAGTTCAAGCGCATATAATTACCTCGCATACCTGGGAAATGAACAGAGCGGACCAAATGTTATATAATTTAATTATAAGTCTCCATCCCCTACCTCGATAGTGTTGGGTAGCGACTCCTAACTCCCGAATTTCCCAATCTAGAACGACGAAAATATTTTAAATTAAATTTAAAATGTAGGACTCTTTCTTGCTAAGCAACGATGCCAACTTTTTGCTTTATTATTTCAAAATTTTATTCATACACTTTAAAATATATTTTATTCAGAATTTTATGTTTTATATTTTAAAAGATTCTATTTAAGTGTGAATCGGACCAAGGCTACCGTACTAATTTCAGGATTCAGTCGGTTAACTTTACCCATATGGATTATTTTTTTAAGAAATGAACTATAAATATAAATTTGTAATGTTTTTTTTTCTGTGAAATACTTGTAAATTTTCATTTTTCGGATTTATTTCTTTATTTGTATTGTAAGTAAGTTCTCAATGCGTGCCAACTTTCATAACTGTAGATGCAAGGGAAGTACACTATAGGTTTTAATTATGCGGCGATTTTCATATAAACTGCGGAAAGTTCGATGGATAAATGCTTGTATCTTTTAGCTTACTCACATTTTTTTCCCAATCAGTTACCTCGTTCCTTTTTAGTGTTAAAACAAAACATTCCCCAATTTTTTCTTTTTTATATTATTAAAATTATAGCTACTACTACTTATCCTATCCTTATGTTTATACTCATTCACATTTCTTGATCTTTTATCATATAAAAAAACTAACCAAGGAATTGGCTCGAAAGACCAAAATTTAGTATAGATTGCATAATCCATTACTTAGATGAAAACGTAGGATGCCTTTAAATGGCTTCGTACTTTTGGAGTGCAATCTACCAGATGTACCGAACTTCAATTGGGCCGACATCAACATCTCTCTGGTTTCTGATCAAAAATTTCAGGTTTCAAGCTTTGGGACTTTCATTTTTGTTTTCTTTGGATTAAAGTTAAAGATCTTTGCATCAAGAATTACAAAGACTGAAATAAATGAACTGAAGTTTAAGTAAAATAAGATTTTCTTGTTAAAAGACTACTTAAAGATAATAGCATTATATATTTTTATAAAAATGTATAATAATATTGTAAGGCTAAAGAGTTTGTATGATTGGATGCGCTAACGTTGGGAACTACCGCGTATTGAAATATTTTTTCGTGTTGAATTGTGCATCTATCGAAGAACATTATACAATATATTACATCTCCTTGATCGTTTCGATGTAACCCACAGTACTTGCGGTTAAAGTTACTGCGGGCTTTGCGGTCATACTTCTAATACGTCGTGTTACATAAACTCCTATATGTTTCCATTTGAAGCCGCAGATCAAAGTTAGTATACTCGTATAAATGCCAAATTTTATGTAAGCTTATTTATTGCTTGATTGGAATAAGAATATGTTTTCGATGTAAAGTAAGAGTTTATAATTAAAAATTATATGCGATTCATAAAAAAATAAATCTCTGTAGGTAATTTTATATACGGATATATCCTTCAACAGTGTTTTCTTTGCTTTCCTCCCAAATCTGAAGCATTGAATGTTGGCGGAACTTAACCCCGCTCCGTCAGACGATATCCCAATACGCCACGAAGGACTCAAAAATTAAATGAATGATCATATTAATGAAATGTTATATAAAATTAAAATTATAGTGGTAGCAATGTGGTGTATAGAAATTATTACTTTTATAGGATTAAATAATAATAATAATAAATTATGTATATACAAAATTCTAATGTATCTATATTTACAAGAAATGTAACTAAGAATAAAATATATTTTTTAATTTATAAAATATTTTAATTAATAAATAGCCTTTCCTTACATTATTATATTACCAACCTAAGCTTTTATCAAGTTAAACCATTTTAATGTCAAATAGTTCGACTTAGATAAGTCTAAGTAATCACTTGTGTTTGGCACCAGAGACGCACACGTAATTTTTTTTATTTCTCGACTTTGGTAAAACAAAATATGGCTTTGAATTCAGCCAGTATGTAGATTACCCTAGGCAAGATAAAACTTGCAGCTTGAAAAAAAAAACAAAATACCTACATTAAATCAAAGAAGACAAAAATATTCCAATCTCATAATAATTTCAACCACGAAAAGACTGGCTTCCCATTATTTTTCAATTTATAAAGTAAACAGAGACCGCACAAGTCGTTTTATTCAGGATTAGTCGGCGTGAAAACACCTTTAATTTTGTCTAAGTAAAGTAAATTCAACTTGGCAACAATGGCCGTTGTGCTAATATAAGCATACTTGATGTACAGTGCGATGGAGCGCTTATAACGTTTAATAATGCAAGATATTATTTTATATTATCTAATATACAAATAGATAATAGAAAGGCATAGTTAATCTAGTATTAAGACACTCCATTTTCCGTATATAAGTGACATTACGAGTTGAGTGTCGGAACATACGTTGTCTTCTTACTAGACCAAGAAAGTGAAATTAATTTTATTCTCCGAATTGTAATTGAACCCATAATCGTCGCCACTGCGCCTCGATGACATCTAAAACACTGAAGGGTAAAACCGGGTTGCCTTCTTTCTATAAATATAAATTTTATATGAACAATATCTCTGAATTAGCTAGTTTATAATCCTTTGTTGAATTATTATTTGCTTTTTTGCCTTATCTATTACAACAGATTTTACAGAATTTAGCTTTTTTTTGAAACCAATAGAACCTTTTGGCAATAGATGCCTTCTTATATGAATAGTTGCCCTACTATAAAAATAGAAGCGCTTTATATTGTGTAAACGAAAAGTCCAATCAAATTTATAAGGTCAATTGCCTCAATGTAACTTTAGATCGAATTATTTCGTATTTTTCAAATCTTTGGATTGTTATTATGTTATAAAAAGATACGAATTATGTTAGTATATATTTTACGGTTTTTTTATTGATCTTATCTTGGCTTTAGTTTACTTTTAAATGTCTATCATTTTCTCTTACATAAATCTGCTATTGCGTCCTCGTCATTTTTCTAAAATAATTTTTATACTGTAGCCCAACAGTTTTGGAAGACATTAGAGAAAAGAGAAAAATTACAAAAAAACCGCTGTATCACCTTTTACAGGCCTAATTAAAATTTTCATTTGAAACAGCTTAGAAGATTCCGCATAGCAATTAAAGGTGTTTTTGGAAGACTTGCAAATATTTTTTTTAGTTTAATTAACTTAGAAATTTGAAAAATAAGCTCCTCTTTTTCCTTGAAATCAATAACACATCTACAACATAAAGGATGAGAAACGTTTCATATCCTGTCTTTTACCGCAACAGTAAGGGTTCTATAACATCTTAATAACCAAAGTAAGACGCACATTACATAGAAATGTTAAAGTCGCTCTAACCGACATCTTCGTTCCTGACTATAAAATTCAACGGCTTTCCGCACATAAATTTATTTCGTGAACATGTGTTACTGGGACATAGAATAAGGGGCAAAAGTTAAAGATTTTTACTTTCTGGTTCATGCTCTATCCCGCATATGACGAGGTAGGCAATGGGAATTGTTGTCAGAGTTCAGATATTCTGCTCTACACTTTTTATCCCTATTTTTTTTTTTTTTATGGTAAAAGGACAAGGCAAACGAGCGTTCGGGTCACCTGAGGGTAAGTGATTCCCGCCGCCCACGACCCCGTGCAACACCAGAGGAGTTACAGGTGCGTTGCCGGCCTTTAAGGTGG
>DWGR01002517.1:0-13536 GCA_018247715.1 Heliconius burneyi
CTACCAGTAGGGCTTCTGGGACTAGGGATTGTTGTGGTGCGTCCACACATTTGGGGGGATTTTGTTACAATCGCCACTCGGGAGGCGCGTTGGCGATCACAGTGTGGTTAAGTTTTTTAGGGACGGTACTGTCCATCTACTGGCTTTAGTCCCTTTTTTCCCTTTTTCCCCTTTAGGCCCTTAGTCGCCGTCTAGGACGCGCACGGGACAATATGTGGGTGATAGATTGTTTCTATCATGAGTCGGCATGCATACGGCAACAAATGATGTAAAGAATTGCCTTATATTCGTGACATTGGCGAAGTGATTAGTGCTGGTCTGGCACGCTCGGAACGCCATAAATGAAGAACAACAACAATTGCCTGATAATGATTTGCTTTCTATGGATAAAAGTTTCATAATATCATCTAATATTTATAATGTTTGCGTGTAATTAGGTTAACATAAGCTACACACGATCTTTCATTGTCATATTAGGATACGAATGGTTACACAATGATGTTGTATTAAATCAATAAGCTACTAATATTTCTAGTGCCAAATATGGGCAGTAAAGTGGGTTCACAAGTTATTTCAATGACTACTGGAAAACGATGCAATAAACAGGCACAAAGACAAGTAATAAATTTAAATTTGTTAAAACACTCAAAATTAAAGTAGCTTCACACTGTATCCCTAGCAGGGTAGTCAGAGAGAATGCAGCATCAAACCGTATGGTCTCTGCATACCTCTTTAGTCCACTGTCATCAACCTCTTCATACAAGCATCGTTGATACTGTGTTAAGACACTCGATTTAATTAGTGCATTTGTTTGTGTATGATCAGGTACACGCTGACGTCGGTGGCGCACCCGTACCCGGCGTGCGTGGGGTTCGCGCGGCGACGCGTGGCGCGCGGCGGCCGCGTGGCGCTTGATCGCCGCGCCACGCCCCTTGACCCGCTGTGGCGCTCGCTGCCCTTCGCGCACCACCACCACCGCGATCGCCGCGAGGAGGTACGTCTACCACCACCACCAGATTGTATACTTATCTTTTTCAATATACTACTGTAACTCTGACAGTCTACCACCAAATTGTATACTCGTGTATTTATATATACTATTCATATAAAAAAACGAATCTGTTCAGCTTCACGCTGTCTCCAGCACAAAGCAGATTAGGCAGAGGAAATCTAGTGTTGAAATACTCCTCTCCCCACTTTACGCCGAATTTTGTTAGGCAACAGATAATGTTAAATATTTTTTAATAATTGGAAACTTACTTTCTATGCAATTTTTTTAATTAAGTGCCTAAGAGTAATAGAAAACTGTTATACATACTAATTATGATTTATAACAAAAAAAAACTGCAAATAGTAAACTACCGTTATTTAGTCATGGTTACCTTAATCAGAACCTTACCAAATTTTCATCAAAATACTCTTGAAGTACATTCTTTCCAACAAAAAACAATCATAGAAATCGGTTGGCATGATGTTGAATTATTCATAGATAATGCAAATTTAAGATTTATGTATTTTTTCATGGATGACATTTTCAGAACTAGACTTCTTTCAAATAAAAAAGAATCATCAAAATGAATTCACCCAGTCCAAAATTCTGAGGTAGCAAAAATAAAAAAAATACAGTCTAATTGATAACCTCCTTTTAAAGATATTGTTAAAAAATAAATAGGTTTTACCCAATTATTGAAATAATTATCTCTCTTTCTTTTAAATACTTTAATTTAAGTTAAGTTTAACTATGTTATAGTTATGACAACAATTAATTTCCAGATCGACCTAGAAACCAATCCTCAAAGAACTCTAAAGGAGATCACCCGCGATTACCACACCGGTGGAAAATACTCCTGGAGGCACGCCTTTAGAAAACACCTATCGACACATGCCCATCTCTGGACGGTCCCTGTCAAGAATGACGTTGACGACGTCAAACATGACGTGTCAGATGTCAAACACGACATGTCAGACGTCAAACACGGTGTGTCAGATTTAAAACACGATATGTCAGATGTCAAACATATCATGTCAGACATCAAAATGGAAGTGGACAGTGATAAAGTGTTGAACAGTGATAAAGTGTTGAACAGTGATAGTGAACTCAGTGATAGGAGAACAATAGACGGTTATGTGAGAGAGAACTTGCAAAGAGTGATAAGAAAGAGATCGTGGTCCGGATGCAGTGATAACAGTTACGAATCAGATGATAGTTTACAGCCTGTTGAAGTCGAGTTTGAGAAGTTTATCAATGAAGTTAATAAGAAATGGTTGGTTGTTTGATTTACATTATCATTGTGTGTTATGCACCTTACTACAATGAGGCAAAACTTAATATATATTAATTGGAAACAAATAATAAATATTTCTTATAATATTTATGTGTAATGTTAAATACACAAAAACTTATTAAATTTTGAGTAGGTTCCATCTATACCACTTCCATAATATGCATTATCAGAACCAACCACCCTAAATTTATTAAGTGCTATATGCTGTATTTTTTCTTTAAAGAGAATATACTTTTGTGATGATACATTGTTTAAGCAAGAGCGTGGCTTTGAGTTTCAACCCCTAACACTCAATGCCTCCAGAATTCGGTGGAAAGTGGAGAGTGTCTGCCTTAACACTAGGCTCCCTTAGCCTACTCATTTTCCATACAGGATACATACAGTATCAAGCTGAAAACAAAATATTCTTTTATTTTGTTATATTTTAATTTCAGGTTACATTTCCGACCGAAAACACCGCCACCGTCGCCTCCATACATTGAAAAACCATCCAACGATCAATTTCCCATACCACCTGACCTACCCATTACTGTGGAACTAACAGAGCCCTCTCAAGGACTAACATTCAGAACAACTGAGTTCACATTGAATGATTTATACGGAGATGTTACTATAGACACGGATAATGGAGAAAAGAACCTTGATACCAGCGGAGATGATCTATTAGTAGAGAACCTAGGTCTTACAGAAGCTCAAGTTGAGAGTATTTTATCAGAAACAGACTTAAAAGCATTAGTTGATGTTGATTTGACAAAGGATGATAAGAAAATATCGTTATCAGACGACCTTTTAGAAGATTTCACAGATTCTTTTTTATATCACGGCCAGAGTCAGGAGGGGCGTACTGCCTCTGGCCAAAGGAGAGACGAGGGTTTCGGTTCGACATCCGTTCAGGTCACCCAAATGGATAAAGAACCAGTTTATATAGACAAATTAGTTCCAGAAACGCCCAAGGTGGAGAAACTGAAAAATGTTGAGAAGAGTCCAGTCCCCACTTCGAAGATTATTGTTGAAGAGGTCAACGAGGTCAAAGTGGAGAAGAAGAAGAATGAAGAGATTGTTGTTGTAAAAAATGTGGTGAAGAATTCTCCGTTGAAGAAGCACATAATAACGTCGGCTCAGAGGAGGGAAGTGGTGATATCCTCAGATAGCTCACATGTGACGCATACAGCACCTCATATTGTTACTGTTGCTGTTTCTGATAGCTTGAAGGTTGGTTTTTTTATATTTTGTTATGTTTTTGTATTTAAGGTAAATAAAGTTATATATACTTCTTTGCTTTCTGTCCAGTTAATAGAAATTCTAAATTATCGAAAGAAAGATTAATAATAAATATTACCTTGAATACAGTTTAAATAAATAATAAACACAAAATTATTTTAATCTGATTATTTTGGTCCTTTAAAGTTTGTGCAAATGGCAAATGTTTATTGATAATGGATGATATTTTGCAAATGAACAGAATTAACAAACTACTGAACAGAATTACACATAGGCTAAAATTTTTGGAACAATTTGACTATAATATAATTTAAGCAGGCGAAGCCACGCGCAAATAAAATCAAAAATCAATTACTTTAATGAATAATTAGAGAATACTATTTAATGCTGTACAAAGAATGGCATGTTTGACTGACATATAATTATATATACGGCAAATCTATATTTTTTACTAATTTCCAGGTGCGTCTTCAAAATCAGGGGCAGGCCAACGCGTGTTCGACAGCGGGCACTGTAGTGGGATTGTTGCAAAATGGACCCTTCACGGCGGTAGCTTTGCCTGTTCATAATGCTCAGCATAGAGAGATTGGTGTGTTTTTTATATTTTAATGTGTTGATAGATTAAATAGATGTTATTTTTAATTTCATCTCTATTAATGATCTTTTCTTATTAGGCATAAACATTCAAATGTAACAGACCTCTGGTATTGTACAAGGTATCTCAAAAGAAATTTTATATTTATAAATATCATTAAAAAAAAACTAAGTAGTTTTATTAGTAAAATGTTTATTTATTTCTAAAATATAGACTGGGAATTTATTTTTTAAAAATATTGTCATCCAAATGTTTACCCTCGCGTTCACGGCACTCATTCCACCTAACGCTAAAATTTCTTATGATGGCTTGGCAAGTACGCTCGGTGATGGCTTCCATTTCGTGGCGAATATTTTGTTTTAATTGCGCCATAGAAGTTGGTTTGTTGATGTACACTTTAGATTTAAGGAAACCCCACAGGAAAAAGTCTATCGGAGTCAAATCAGGACTGCGTGGAGGCCAATTTGTCCTCTCTTCTGGAGATTAATTTTCCTAGAAAAAGCTCACGAACTCGTGGTACAGACACATTAGACGTGTGTGACGTCGCTCCATCCTGCTGGAACCATGTCCCTTGACTATAGCCAGGAGATATCTGCAGTGTAGGCAACAAAAAATCATCTAACATCTTCACATAACGTTCTGAGTTAACTGGAAGTGCACGTCTCCCCGCGTCTTCAAAAAAGTATGGGCTGATTATTCCTCGCGATGACATTGCAGCCCATACGGTTACTTTTGGAATGGATTGGATTTTTGGATAGAATTTGGAATGAAGAGGTCTCTGATGCTTGCGTTTCGGATTAGTTATACACCAATAGCGACAGTTTTGCCTGTTAGCGTGCCCATTCAGATGAAAATGAGCTTCATCAGAGAATATGATGTTGGTGACCGTTTGTAATCTCTCTGTTATCTCGTTTACGAATTCTAGTCTATGAATAGGATCCTGGGGCTTCAACTCCTGCACCAATTGAATTTCATAGGGGTGCAGCTTTAGATCTTTGCGCAAAATGCGTTGAAGCGATGATGTATTCACGTTCAAACAAAGCATTTGCACGCTTCTGAATTGAGAGGTCAGGATCAACACAAACAGATTCTACGACAAGTTCTACGTTTTCTTCTGTCCTCGATAACCTTGGCCGTCCAGATTTTGGTTTATCTAAAGTTAAGCCAGTCTCTTGAAACTTCTTTACCCAAATCCGAATGAGAGGTATACTTGGCGCATCATGTAAGTGACGAAAATTACGAATGTTGCAAAAATTTCGTCGCGCTATAGTCGCAGAATTACTGTTTTTGTAAAATTCACGCACGCACAACGCGCGGTCCTAAGTTCCCAAACTACTACTAAGTACTAAATTCCCAAGAGCCAGGCTATCGAATGACATACCCCCCCGCGCCCCTCTAATGCATTGCGTGTACGCAGCAAGCTGATTAAATATATAATTTCTTTCGAGACACGCTGTATAAAAATGTTATATATATATATATATATATATATATATATATATATATATATATATATGTTAGTTTTGTTCATTTATACTTATCTTGCCTATAAAAAGGTAAGCAAAAAAACTTATTTGTCTAGTTTGGTATATTATTGTTAGATACAATGTTTTCCTCTTAAATTAAAAAAGTGGCTCATTGGCTTGTTATTATGTAATGTGACCACAATTAAAATAAAATGTGTGAATTTTTTTTTAACTTGTATCATAAATTCGAAAGTAACTTCTGTCTGTGACGCAATCACGGCTAAACCACTAATCTGATCGTGATAAAAATTTATGTAGAGATACTCTGTATATACCTATATACATCCCAAAACCCTATTTGGATGTATATAGGATTAGTTTTAAAATATTAAGAATTTCCATTTAATTATTTTGTTTGTTCCTATCAATTATTCTGGTCTTTTTTTCTAATATTAAGAATGTTATTTCCTTTACTTATGTGGACTTATAACTTTTTTTGGCTTATTTTGATTATTAATGCTTTATATTTTTTATATTTACTTACCAATTCTATTGAAAATTGAAAATAATGAAATATATTTAATAAATATTTATATAGTTCAGGCGGGCGAAGACGCGCGGGTCCGCTAATTTGTAATAAAAATTGTGTATCGCATTACATTTAAATTGTATCATTTAGATAACGCTATAGCGTTAATATTCTCTTATACCTTAGCTATGTGGCTTATTTAAAAATATTTTCCCCATTGCAGGTTCAACGACAGTGGCAAGTGTGGCCAATGTGGTAACAGCAGGCACCGGCAAGATACCCAACGTGACTAACGTGGCCAACGTATCCATGGCAAACGTGGCGAATGTGTCCATGGCAAACGTGGCGAACGTGTCCATGGCAAACGTGGCCAATAGAAGAGTTACCCCTTTCGTCCAATTAGCACCCGCCTTAGCCCATAAACCCCTACAAATACATCATCCTTCAGTAGTAGTTGCACCTCAAATGCATCATGTGACTCCAAGTAAATTAAAAGTACTCCATGCCCATCCGTTATCTCACACTCAACGAGCTCAACTAATAGCCCAAAATAGATCTATACCCCAATTACCAGCAGTTGTCTCACTAGCGGCGTTAGGTGATGCTAAACCACCAGCTTTACTAAAAACACCAGGTTCTGTGGCTCAATTTTTCGAAATTAAAAGCGGTCAGCTAGCGAAGGGACCGCATTTAGTCAATGTTTTGAGACAACCACCTCCAGTCAAAACGTCAGTAGCAAGATTGGACTTTGATGCTAAGAAAAGGCAGGTTGTGTTTGATGGTACCCTTAAAGGAAATGTCACAGCAACCACAAGACACCGAGTTAGTGTCAGTTTAGACGGTAGACAGATTGTGAGAGCCGCATTACCTGTAAGACCACCCTTAAGACAGCATTTTCCACAAGTTCAATTGAAAAATCGAACCATACAGGTGACCACGCCTATAGCCCGAAGCTCATCTGAACCCTCAACTAGTATAAGTATGGCGCAAACGAAAACCGCCTCTATACCTAGTTCGGTAGTGGCTAATTTGCTACAGAAGAATGTTTTACCCAAAGGCCAGAAGATAGCGATATCTGGTCCCGGTGGTCAGGCCTTGTCAGCTAATGTTCAGGCCATAGCGATTACTACAGCTCAGCTCAAAGCTAGGCAGGGCAGGTTGATAGCTCAGCCCAGGCCGAATCCTGTTGCGTAAGTGTCAATTTTATTCTTTTTATGTGCTGGAAAATATGCTTTCTTTTTTGTATCGAGTGTATGTAGAATTTGTATCTAAACATTGCTTTTTTAGCTTCACGCTATTCCTGCACAGACCAGGGTAGGCACTTAGTATTTTAATGGGAACAATTCCATTATGATACTTCTGACCCCCACTTACTTTAGTGGCGGTTGATTCCTATTAGGGGGAAATGAAATATTTAATGCTTTCATTAAATATTTCATTTCATTTCAATCGAATCAACAACCGTCATGCTTACGTCGCACTCTTGTACCACGACGACCTTAATATGTCAAGCCAAGGCATATGTTGAATTCGATTTGAAAGTGAAGAACGGAATGTAAAGACACTAGGTTCTCTCTGCCTACACTGCTTTGTGTCCTGGCCGTATGACGTGATGATGAAAAAAAGTGAGATTAGATTTTTGAAATGAGATGTCAGATGAGATAATATTAAATTAATAAGTTTTCCGTCACTTCTTATGATAATGCTTCTTTTAGTAATTTTAATGGAAAAGAAAATGGATTGCAATATATTCCCGCAATTTAGTTTAAGCTATGTTTCAGTCTACTTTTATTTATTTTAATTTAATCCAAGAGTGCTTATTTAATTATATGGGAAAAAAACCCTGAACTACACTGTCCGCCTTACGCTTAAATGTCCTAAAATATATTTACTATATATGAAAGTCGAATCGTATAAATTCTTAATAATATTTATCTTTTTTTTCCAGTGAAATTGTAGAGGCATCAACTGCACCCACCACCTCAACAAACACCAACATGGCCGCCGATCTTACCCCAGACGAGAATGAATCCACGACCAATGGCGTCCGCAGGCGACCCACTGACACACTACCCATGGAGGTCACGTGACAACCGGGCAAAAGTAATCGAAACCGAAACCGTAACCAAGGTCCTCCCAAGAACCAAATAACCAAAACAAGGAGTGTTAAAAAATGTGACGACAAACAAACTGACGAATACTGTCGGTTCAGTGGTAAAAGTGCAAATGTCAAAAGTGATATAAAAAGTGGTAAAAAACGTAAAAACACTCATAGGAGAAGTGACGCTCAAAGTGGTGGTGGCAAATTAAATAAACAAAAAACTGAAAGTAAAAAGTGTAAATGTAATAATGTGGAAAAATGTTATGAAGATAACACAAGTGGTAAGAAGTGTGAAACAAATAGCCAAACAAAAAGTGTTAAAAAGTGCAAGAAAGCAAGGAATAGTCGAAAACAAAAAGGAAATAATAATAAAAATAAAAGCAAGGGCAAGGCTGGAGATTATAATCTTGAAGATTCTACTAATTTGCAAAATACTGAGAAATTAAAGAAAAGTGAATTAAACATTCAAGACAAACTCAAAACTCAAACACAAAAACCAATTAAAAATATTGTCAAAAGAAATTCTACAAGATTTCTGAACAAATATTGTTGTATGAGCTTTGATGAACTCTTAAAAAGTTTTACAGAAGGCAAAACTGCTTATGACCAACCAAGCAGAAGTGATATTGAAAAGTGCAAAAATACTAGCAAATCCCAACGCCGCAAAAGTGTCATACAAAAGTGTAGCAATGAAAGAAATTATACAATGAGTTTTGATGATCTACTTAAGAGCTACAGTGACAAATTAAAATTTAATGACAAGACGAATGATGGACAAGCAGACAAAAAAATAGAAAGTAGAATTCATAATATTCAATCAAGAGAAAGGGTTATACAGTCATGCAAAAATGCAGAGAAGATTAACAGCTTTGATGAGCTTCTCAAAAGTGTTAGCCAAAATATACTTGGTGATATCAACCAACAAGTGGAGTGTAACAATTCTAACAAAAATTTCGACAAATTACTAAAAATACAAGAAAATATGGTGGTAAATGCTATAACAAGTCAATTTGAAGTAAACAAATTAAATGAAGGAACTGATTGCCATATTGAAGAAAATAGAAATGTAGCTGAAGATTTAAGTATAAATGTCAAAAGTGAAGAGATTATCGAAAGTGAAAAGAAGAGTCAAACTGACATTAAATCAACAGACAATGGATTAGACAACCTCGGAGATTTGGTCCGTTACATCAATGACGATATAAATGTAGCAGTAAAAGTGGACATGTCCAATGACTTCTCAGACATACCCATAACAGATTCTAACATTTCACCCAATGAGCTACAATCAAATCTGTATCTAGTTTCAAACAGCCTAGACTCATCCAGTCTGCCTATATTAGCATTTTAGCAAAAGCCTAAACATTGAAATTCGAACTATATATGGACCATACAATAAAATTTGTATGATTCATCAATGTGTTTTAAATGTTCTCATCAAAGTTGCTTGAATAACGGTAGTTTCTAGAATTTACTACAGTCATTTATTATATGTGTAATCTGATTTTTAAAGAAAATTAATGTTTTACTATTGTAATTAGTACAAAAAGATTACATATTACATTACAAAAATTTGTAAATGCTAAAAAATGTTTAAAAATCGAATTAGAAACCATTTTTTTTTAAATATAACCATATGAAGTGAAAAACACGGAGTATAATATAAAAATTACGACATTACTTATAACTTTTTCTATAATATAAATTTTGTAAGGCCGTCTTTGCAGTGGCAGTGTCTGAAAACGACGGTTGTGGGTTCGATGACCACTCGGGAGGATGAATTAATGTCATTTCTTCGCTCTCAACTCACAATGTTTTGATAATTCGATAGTTTGATGGGAATGGCGTTTTAACACTAGGTTCCCTCTGCCTACCCTACTATATGCTCGATACAATGTGAAGCTAAATAATATAGTAATGAAAATATTATTATGATAGAATGTGTACTATTATTATAATTGTGTCTATAATATAATCGGTCGCCATGTTTGTTTTTTGCGATTTTGTCCATTTTTGTAAATTGCAAGCTTTGTTAAAAATAATTTAAGTGGCTGTGACATAGTTAATACAATGTATGTAAAATACAAATAAGATGCCGGCCATTTTGCTTTCTGTTTTTTTTTTAAACATTTTTACTCATTATGTACATGTCTATATATGTTTTGCTTAATATGAAACAATTATTAGGGCTTTTTTATGTTAATGACATTTTTATATAAATGAATTATCACAAATTGCGACTTATTAATAGTCTATTTTAAATGGATATTGTATTATTTATATTTATTTCAAATATTACTTACTATAATCACAGAAAAGTAAGGCCGGCATTGCGCTTAGGATTTTTTTAATTAGGAGAAAAAAAAAACATTCTCTAGTTTTTATTTTTTACGCCAATGGAAATTTTGAAAAAAAAGTTATAATTAATTTGCGATAACAAATCATCGAGTGTATATTTGATGTATGTACTGTATTATATATAATAATAAATTAATAGTTGTAATTTAGACTGGCCGGACCAGATATTCATGTTAATATGCAAAATGCTTAGGAAATCTTTTAAAACACTATACACTTCATTGTATAACAAAAAACTGTACTCGTCAGTAATTGAACCTGTTACCTTTGTGGGAATTTTGTATTTAGTTTGCATCTATTTTCACTATTTTTATGTTATTTAGTCTTTTCTCTTCTATTATATAATGAAGTTATAGTGTTATTTCTTTATATATCAAAATTGTTCACACAAGTTTAAGTTTGAGTGTTTGAGCTGCCATTGCAAAACTTCTTGGAAATTTGAGTTGTAACTGAAAATTATACCATTAAATCGATTATACAGTGTGAATAATTTTGGTTTTGATATTTTAGAAAATAACAGTATCGCAATCTAACCCCCCGCGTGCGATGTATTTATTATACTGTAGTTTTGTACTATTGAAGACATTTTGTATCTGCGCCCTATTGAAAAAATGTCTTGTTTTCTATAAGAAACAAACAATAAATAGCCAAATAAATATAAATGTATTATGCTATTTGGCTGAATAGAGGTGTGTTGGATTTCTTTTTTCAGATTTTGGTTATTTTTTTTAAATTTTTTTTTTCTTTTTGTTGTTTTTTTTTAAAATTAGTTTTTATATAAAATTTCTTGGACTTTTTGACAGCACACCTTTACTTCAGTTATAATTTATAACTAAATGCAATTGTACCGCGAATTTACTTGTAATTTTTATTTAAAATAAATGCTTGTTTCGTTACCAAGCGCCGTTTAGCTTCAAATATTTAATAGATTTACAGAAAAAAATGGTAATACATAATAATACAAAGAAAAAAAATGTAAAAAGGTCACTCGATCCCTTAGTGAGCTTCCCATAGAAGTGTTGTAATTTTTAAATAAATATTCGTCTATCACTACTATGTACTTCTATAACAACAATCTTATCAAAGAAACTACATTTAACCACTACTACGGGAAAAGTTGTATACTGTCACGTCATACTCTAATCTTATTATACATTTTGTTGCTGTTTACAAGTGAATTTCTCTTTTCTTGTAGGCTTATTTAATTAAATAAAAGAATAACTGAAATTGGTGTTATTGTAGCTTTAGATATTGTTGTAACAAGATGGCGTTAACGGTAGTTTCTTTGGATATCACTTTCTTGTTAGTAAAAATTAAAGAAAAAAAAACACATAAAAACGCAAAAAATATATCTTATTATGTGTAATTGTAATTGGGGTTTGTATAGCAGTGCCGTGAAAATGTGAGGGTTTTCTACGCCACGCCACGACGCGCGGTCGAAAACACCTCGCGACCAAAAAAATTACGGTTTTAACTATGTCTATACATATATTGTTAGTAAGTATCATATACTGTACAAAAAGGCTGCAGATTTGAAAAAAAAATGTAAAAAAAAATATTTGTTGGCCTCATTTTTGGGGCTGGTTACATACGCTTAGTAAAGTCGTTAGGATGATGTACCTCATAAGTTTGATCGTTAGTGTAGGTTCGAGTCTCGGACGCTTGGCAGTTCTCGGAGCGAACTTTGCTTCGCCTTTGTTTTAATTGTAAATATATTTTTTTTTATCTCCTTTTATTCTCCTAAAACGTCAAGCGTTCGGAAAGACCGTATTATTATAATATTGCTGTAAATTGTTTGTAAAATAGTCATGTTCAGAATTTCAGTGTAGTTTTTGTTGGTTATATATTTTTTTTCAACCGAAAATTGCCGAAATAAAGCGACGATTCTGTTTAAAGTGGGTTTTGTTATTTATTTATTTTCCCTTTTCTTTGAAATGTATTTAAAACATTATTTTCAGAGGGCAGGCGTGATGCAGAGGCACAAGCGTGCGACTGTAAACGCGTCAGGTTGTGGATTCGATTCCCACTCGAGGAATCGAAATATTTAATTTTTATTTCTTTGTTCTGGTGTCTGTTGTCTTTGTTTTCATTAAGATTTCAAACATTGGAACTTTCATTTTATTTCATTTTTTAAGAGTCATTAAACACCGATCCGTCCTATTAAGGACCAAGTTTGGCCTTATGGAGTACTATTTTCTCTGAGCTAGTGCACCCCGGTATCAGCTTGACCCATTTGATCGCATTAACTGAAAGCAACTTTTAACTACTCTGTAAAGCCTAATACAATTGAAACGAAAGAGATTTTGCCAAAACGATTTTTTCTGACAAAATAATTAATAAAATTATCGTTGTTAAATAAAGCGTCACTTGTTAAAAACGACGCACACAAATACAAACCTATCAAAGCGACATCACACACGCCTCATTCGCTAAATCGAGTCATAGGCGGTATATTGGTGGTGAAGTTGAACGTAAAAGAAAACTAGCGATATCCCTTTCTCGGTCTGGTATGTTTTATGCGAATGAAGTGTCAGATCGAAAACACATTTTTGTTGTAGTCTTGTAGTAGCTGTTTACATCATTAGTAACTACATCACACGTTATGTAGATGGATAAAAATCGGGAAGTAAAAATAGATGTGCAATCTTGATTTTTTTAGGTTTGTAATATTTTACCATATATGCTGCTCCTGTAAAAGGAGAACATGTTTGGTGTAAAATTGAATATTACTACTATTGTATAATACTCTAATAGAAATATATGTACGAAAACAAATAAATACTATGGCAAAGAAGTAAAAAACCAAGTAAGTTCAATAGAATTTATTTTCAAAGTATGAAAAATTTACATTTCTATTATCTTTTTATTTTTAATTATTTTTTACGAAAATAGGCAATATGTACAAAAAAGCAAAGTTAGCAAGCAAGTATTTTAACTTAAAGACTTTGGTAAAATTTATTACTTAACCTATATTTTAAAAC
>DWGR01002518.1:0-13536 GCA_018247715.1 Heliconius burneyi
ATTTTTAACTTTTTAATAAAGTTTTTTAAGAAAAATGGAAAAATCGTTTTTCACTAAACAGAAAATGACTAAAACTATTTACATTAATACCTAGTTAAAAAAATTGTCGTAGATCAACATGCCCTTGGCGTTTGTCACAAATGTATAAGTAGTTGTTTAAAGGCATTTTTATGGTTACAAGTTAATTTAAACCTTTTTTTTTTTCGAAACTTAATTATTTTTCATATTTCGCTAAAAGTACTGAAATTTCAATATAAACTTATAACAATTGTAGACTTGGCATGAAAACTATCATCTCAGTAATAGTAACAAGGCGGCCAAATTTTAAATTTTGTTTATTTTATAGCATAAAATAATACAGATACCAGTACAAACTGTAAATTAATTATTAAAAGATATATATACGTAATGGAACACGGTACTGACATTTGTTAGTATCGTGGTCACAACGGCAAAGATTAGTAATACGTGTTTTATAATAAAAAGAGTAAATTGAAGGGTTAAAACTATTTTTTTTGTTTCATGCTATATCGTATTCCCAAAAAAGAAAGTAAAATATTCTCATTTTCCGGTAACAATAAAATCACGCCGTGATTTCTCCACCCCATACGCACGTATTGTCTTAACACTAGGTTCCCTTTCTATAAAAAATATATGATTAAGTTTTCCTTTGAAAATACAATATAATCTGGTACACACATTTCACAGCTTCCACAACCACACTGACGCGATCTGCATATAAAATATCTTATTACAAATTCTATTACAATTTTGCCATGATCGCCGCCATTAGTGCGCTTCATTTATTATTATTGAAACGATTTTGGTATGTTTAGTATTTATTTATATTCAAAAGAATTTTTAGTGCATTTATGTATGAAAGTAGATCATGGCGTGTTGTCTCACACTGGGTTCTCTAAGCCTAGTTATTTATGAGATAACGTGAAGCTAAAAAATTCAACTGAAATAAGCATATTAAGTGTGATGTCTCCACTGTCTGCTGTTATTTCTTTCACGATGCTCGCGTACATTGTATGTGTATTGTGTGCACGTATTAGGTCCATGTTATTTATTTATTTATTTTAATTTGACAAAGTCATTTTTGTCTGCGAAGTTTTTTCTAGTATCGTTTTAAACTATTTCACGCTGTTTTTTCGCTTAAAGTAGAATATGGCGGCGGAACCGTTTGTGTGTTGTGTGTTTGTCATTCGAATTCTCTTTCCCGTATAATTTACAGAATTATTGTTATTAAGGCCTTCGTGGGGCGAAATAAGCATGCGATTGTAAACGCGAGGATTGTGGGTTCGATTTTAACTTGGGGGCATTAGTTATTTTTAATAGTAGTAGTAACAAGACAAAACATACAATGTACGTAATGAGTGTGCAAAATACGGATATATACACCTTCATATATCATGACACAAGGATTAATTTAACTGAAGCAGGAGAAAATGTCTTAAATTTGAATTTATTTAATCTTTAAATTAGAAATTAAAATCTTTATTTTTCCGCCCATAAACGTCTACTGTTGAAGAATGAACACTAACCGTCTCGCCATCTCGCATCAATCCGCTACCAGCCATATATCCTAATTATTCAAACCTTACTGGACAAAGGAAATTTAATCTGGCATTTAAGTGGCATATGACTTAATACGATATAGCATAAACAATCTAGGTCACACACTAAGGTTAAATATCATCATATTTTGATGGTACAGCCCCTTTAACTAAAACCCATGCATAAATTTCCATACACACATACAAACATGTAAGTAATATTAGCAGGATAATTATCTTTGTTAATTAATGTTTGGATTGATCCGCTGTTAAATCACTCAAAGCGCTTATAAATTATCTAGTTGGGATCGTTTGTTAGGTTGATGAAATACTTAGTGGATTTGATGTCTGCATGAAATATTTTAAATTGTTATGTTTCATAATATTTGAAATTTTAAATTAAAGTTCAGCCGAGGCCAGTCGTGGCGCAGGGGCACAAGTGTGTGATTGTAAATGCGGCAGATAGTGGATTCTATTCCCACTGCACGAAATGAAATATTTAATATCTTTAGTTTCTCGTTTTTGGTAAAGATTTCTGCCACTTAATAAGCATTGCTTCCAGAATTCGGAATTAGAAATTTGGGAAGTATCTTATTGGGAACGGTGTGTCTCTAAATTTTTTCTGTCTTTTTAATCCACTGCTGAACGTAGGCCTCCCTTATCAAGCGCCAACCATCCCGATCTAGGGCTTCTCGCATCCATCCGATGCCAGCCACCTTCTTTAAATCGTCTGTCCATCGTGCTGCAGGGCGTCCTACACTACGCTTGCCTAAGCGTAGTGTTCATCTAGCAGGTATTAGCATCATCGACCGTCGGTACCTCTGGAGACGTGGCCGGCCCAGTTCATCTTCAGCGTGCTGATTCTTCGAGCAATGTCAGTGTTTCAATCAAATAACTGAAAACACTACCCGATACTTATAAATAAAACCGTTGTTTTTATTACATTAAATACACAATAGCAAACGAAAGAGATATAAACAACTTGAATGTAAATCATATTTGATCCCGAAATGAAATCGGCATCACTCAACTGAAAGATTCATCGATTGAGTAATGTCTACGCGAATAGCTTTATATATTTGCGAGTGGGTATTCTTTTTTACTTTGTCGTTCAAATACAACATCTGTTAAAAAATATTTATTTCAAACAAAATTTTCATAAGCTATTAACAGAGGTCACTTCTAAACTACATTGAATGTTCAAAGTCATCGCAAGGTGTTGTTCTACAATTAAATTTAGACTAGACATCATTACTTTTGAATAAATTTGAGTAAATAGTCGAGCCTTAGATTAAATTACTAGAAAATTATTTAATGAATTTATTGGTATACATTTCATGGCGCCAAGACACGGATTCCAAGAACAAACGCGACGATCTTAGGTTCAGTTCAGTTACAGGGGAATGATTATTTTTAAATTATTTTCCTTGATCGAGGCCATCGTGGCGCAGCGGCAGTAGGGTGTAACTATAACGCGACGGTTTGGGCTCTAATCCCACTCGAGGAATATTTATTGACGTTTATATTTCCATTTCTTCGCTTTGGTGTCGAGGTAAAGTGCGGCGTTGAGTTCTGCCACTCATTACGCAATGCTTCCAGGATTCGGCAGAGTGTGGGGAACGGAGTGTCTTAACACTAGGTTTCCTCTGCCTACCCTGCTGTGTGCAGGATACAGCGTGACAGCTTCACATTTTTATTTCATTTTTATTTTTATTACATAGATAAAACATGGTGTTGTGTTTCGCAACTCTATACGTAATGTCCTAAAATTGGGGCGCAATAGGGAGAACAAAGTGTATGGTACCTAGTTAACTAGGTTAAATAAAAATCAGATCTGCCTTTGTCATAAATATATATATTATTATCACATTGACTACTGTACCTATATTGATTT
The DNA here is from genome assembly GCA_018247715.1 of Heliconius burneyi. Lineage (NCBI taxonomy): Eukaryota > Metazoa > Arthropoda > Insecta > Lepidoptera > Nymphalidae > Heliconius > Heliconius burneyi. The sequence goes on from DWGR01002518.1 coordinate 3,454, forward strand.
TATCATACAAAATGTTATTCCAATCGTTCATGACTGTTGGCTATATAGACAGAATCTGATACAGAAATTATAGCTATAAAACACGTAACATTGTTTTGTACCATATTTCATAATGAGATATAGTTAACTATTTATGTAAACAGTTAAAATAGAAAAATCTATTCTTTTTGTTTTGTTGTCGAAGGCTTCAGGAGGCTACTGAGCTTGGCGGAAAATGAGAAATTCTTAGTCTTAATGAGAACGGAGTGTCTTTACACAAGATTTCAAAATTTCCTCTGATTATCATGCTATATCCGGCATCCAGATTTAAAAGAAAATCTAACTTCAACCAATTTTTCAATACAATCATAAACTCTAAAATTAACTACAACAAAGGTTCTATAGAAGTAATTCACCAACTTTGATATTCACTCATCAGCCCCATCATCGTCGTTGTTACGTTACCATCCCTCAGGACACGGATATGTGAATGTAAAATTTTGATTCACAATACATATTTGATTTTAGCAAATTATCATCAGCGAATAAAGCATTTTTGAAGTTAGCGATCCTGGAATATGATGTGGGGTTACGCTAAATATTATACAATATAATAAAATACATTAGTTTGTCTGTATTATTGTTATGTTCTGAGTCTAATGGGACTCATGTTAGGCTAAGCTTCGTTAGACTTTACTAATAAAGAAACGAAACAATAACAATTAAAATTAGACAATTTCTGTATATTAATGACTTTTTTAGCAACCTCACTCTGTATTCAGCTGGTAGGTAGCCGATGCAGTAGGCAGAGGAAGGTTAGTGTTATGACACTCTGCTCCCCATTTTCTGCTGATTTCTGGAGACCTTTGCCTCGATACTACAGCTAAGAAATTAAAATATTAAATATTTAATTTCCTCGAGAGGGAATCGAACCTACAACCAGTCGTGCTTAAAGTCACACACTTGTGACCCTGTATCACGACTGGTTCCAATGAAGTATATGATTATATTATAAGTAAGCAAATCCTTGTATAAAACATAGTATATTATTATTCTCTTGCGTATCACCAACAGAATTCAATTCAAAGTTAGTGAATGAACAAACATGTTAGGTATGGCAAGAATCCCTTAATACACTAATAATATTTTGGCTTTTGTCTTTTGATTTATACATATATGTAATTCGATCGACGGATCAACGGTGGCCTACGGGTAATATCTATGTTTTGGAAAAATCGGATTCTTGTATGAAATTGGTAAATACTGGGTCTGGCATGATATGTGTTTTTAAATATAGTTAAAATAAACCTTTCGTATTCTCGTATCGTATTATATATGTATAATTGCTTAAACTATATGCCTAAGAATATATAAACATCAGTAGCTTTGAAATGACTAGGGATAAAATACCTTTCCTTTTTGCTGCAGTCTACAACACCAAAAAGTTTTTGTAAATTTGTTTTTAATAAAAAAATATGTAAATCTTATAAAATTTTGTTGAACGCAGAAATAGAAAATAATATTATAATATAAACTAAAATCAACTGAGAGAATACTTTGTCGCTGCGAGTTGTTTGTTAGCATATATGGGTCAAATAGTAATTAAAAATGTATACGAGTAGAACAAAGATCAAGGGCGGCCGCTTTATTTCTAATACAAACGAATTTATGATAATAATATGTACTCGTATATAAGGTTTAGATGTCACCATGGTGGTATAGTATCTAATTGTAAATGAGGTGAATGTAGGTTCTATTTCTACTCGCGGCAGTTATTTTTTCGTTTCTTCACTGAGTTTATAATTTCTAAAGCGCGGCGTTGAGTTCCTACATTCAACACACAGCATCAAGAAATCAAACGTGAACCCTGAAGGAGTATCTGGTCTATTCTGTTCTTTGTTTATGGTTTTCCGAACGTGCACGTTAATCACTAATCTTCGCCAATATCACAAAAAAATTATAATATTATAAAATAGGAGAATGCGTGTAAAAAAGAAATCCAAATAGAAAAAAAAATTGGCTAAAAAAATTTAATTTATATATACTACATATACATACTATAGAAAAAAAATGTAAAACACAAAGATTTAATAAAAGACCGCTTATAAATATAATTTTTTTAAATGTTTTTTTACATAAAAAATACATCGGCAAATAAACACAAACATTGAATATGAAGAGAATGGAGAATTTTATGAGGATGGATATCATATAAAGGACGGAGTGTCTTATCTCTAGGTTCTACTTTTTTAACTCTGCTGCATACAGCGTAGATAGCGTAACATTTTCAATGTCAAGACGATGTTCCTGGAAAGTGCAATTGACTTAGACCCGCATGAATTGATAATAGCTATTCTATTGTACAAGATGCTGAACTACAGACTGCTATAGAAGTTTAATGCGAGAGAAGTCAGAACTTGGTAATATATTCAAAGACACCACGAACGAAATATTTTGAAGTATATTTAAAGGAAATCATATTTGGTTCTCTTTATTTTATTTTCGTTCTTAGAAATAACTTCTTTTGTTTGTCAGGTATAGTAGAGTGAGATGAAGAATTAAACATCAGATTTCCAAAACAATGCGTATTGAATTGCAGAACCAAGACGCTTCCTTTAAGTTTACAAACTTCCGTACCTCACTTCACGTTTCATTTCCCGAGTGGGCATCGAACCCACAATCTGTCGCGCTTACAGTTGCATCCTTGTACCCCTGCACCACGACTGGACCTCTTTTAAAATATTGCAAATAATTAAACGAAACTATCAAAATTATTTGGATCTCTAAATAAATCATTCCTGCCTCCACCTTTCAGCAAAGAGCATGAAATTCCTAAAGAAAGTTCTATTTGACAGAATGCTAAAAACAAATTAATATTTAGTTAGTATGTATGCTTTTATAGATTTATGTGGTTTATATATATATATATATATATATATATATATATATATATATTTATATTTTATTTATTAAATATGTTTTTTATGTAAAGTATATCACATTTATAATGTTGTATATTTACTTTATTTTATTTTTATTTCTTTTTGTCTCGTTACTTTTGTTATTATTAACAAACTTTTCATGCATTATGCATTCATTATATTTATGTATTATATTATAAAAAAAAATAATAATATATTCTATATTATTATTTATTTTGTAAATGTTTACGCCCAAGGTTACCTGTAAGAGATCACTAATAGCGTTAAGGTCGCCTTTGTATGCCAATTGTATTTTTACAGCGATCGATTTTCTTTTTGTATTGTAGTTATAGTTTGTGAATGCAATAAATAGTTTTATTTATCTATCTATCTATCTAACGTATAGCTTAATTAGTTTAAGCGCTTGGACTAAATCCAAGCGGTGTAACTTCAATTCCACGTGTGTTCGAATTAGATAGGTACTGCAAATTAAACTTTAAGTTCCCTCTTTAGGTTCCCTCTGCCTACTCTGCTGTGTGTGGGATACAGCGTGAAGCTGATTTAATTTTGATTTTTAGGGAAACCTAAAATGTGTAATATTGTTAAAACTTACAGTTCCATGAGACATAAATGTCCCGATAAGATTAGGGGTAAATAAATACTGTTAATTTATAAACGAACTGATCAGAAATAGGTACAGAGTTAATTCTTATGCTGTAGGATTCAGGCTAATATCTTAGCCTGTCTAGAACTATCAAGTCTAGAGCGTTTTACGAAGGCGTTTTTCGACTTCGAACAAATTTGGTTAAGAAGAGAGAAGAGCTCAAGACAGTGGAGGCTTTTATTGATATGCCTTTTAGAAAGAATTCCTTAAACCTACGCTTGGATGGTATTTGTCAGACAGACAGATTGTTTTGAGCTTCACACTCTTCAATATGACAGACCGTACAGCAACACCATGAATCCATAATAGGCCTTTCTCTCTGAATTTTTCTCTAGTTTTTAAATTATACAACCTTACATATTGTCATTTAATAGAGTACCAACTTTTATATTTCACATATATAAGTACATATTGTATACAAATCATAAGATCAGTGGATACGACAAATTTCATAAGTCGATTTCATTCCCTTTCGTTTCATCAAATATTTACAAATAAAATCCGACGATCCTTCACAAAAACTTGGATAACACGCGTTCTATCACAAAAAAGGTCCAAAAAAGTAAACATCGAGCCTCTAAATCGATTTACTTTCGAGAACTTTAAGAACACGGTACAGTTTTTTGATAGAAAAATATTATTTGTGTCTGTGTAGCAGTCATTACCTTAGAGATTCAGATTCATTTCAACATTTTTTTTTTGTCATAATACAAGTTTTTTTCAGCCAAACATCAGTGTTCGATTGTAAGCGTGACTGATGGTTATAGATCGAATTCGAAACTCGAGTCAATAAACTATTCTATATTTTTTTAATCACAGCGAGATAATGCATTGGGTAATTGATTGGCAAATAAAGAAATAAGTGTGTTAACACTTAGCTTAATGTCTCCTATGGAACAGTCTAGGTAAAAAAATATAGTTTCTTTAGGTTCACGATGTAGCCTGGCAGAGGAAACCTAGGAAACTAATGTTAGCACTCTGCGTTATTATTAAGAAATGTCCGTTCCCCACTTTTCCCCGAATTTTGGGGGTATTACATGTTGAGTGGCGCAACACAACGTCGCGCTTTGCCTTATTCCCAGAGCGAGGAAATGAAAATATTAAATATTCAATATCCTAAATTAAATTTCCTATCCTAGATAGGGAATCGAACGTACAACCTGTCACGCTTACAGTCGCACACTGGCCTTAGAAAACAAAATAAAAAGAAACAGATATAAATATTTTAGCTCGTCCTCTTGAGCGGCGGCGGAGCACCCGCGACAGGAATAGTGTATTATTATTTGCTGTTAAGGTATGAAATATGTCTGAAGTATGACCTACTTCACTAAAAGACAAGTGCTTATTTAATGTTGCAACGCTTTTAAAATATATAATTTATAGGATTTTCTTTTGAAAAAATATTTAACTCACATGATGAAACTTAAACTTCCAAAATGATAAAAAATAAGATATGTGTTGTGTGTGTAGGTATGTTGATTTTTTAGTTTCACGCTGCCATTTTTCGAAAATTTGATTAATTTTCGAAAAATGGGAAACGGAATGTTTTCACACTAAATTCCCTCTGCCTACCACGTCTTATACGGAATAAAGCGTGTAGCAAAAAAATATAAGAAAGCTCAGTGCGGCTCATTAGCACGACTTTCACCCTTTGAATGGATTAAAATCTGTGGAAAACGTGGTCTAAACGACTTTACGCTTCAGTTTCTATTTTTAAAATTTCATGGTTTTTACTAACAGTCTCTTCACATCTTTTTTCGTCTGTCTGTCATATTATAGCGGTAATTGATGAAGCTTATTTAGATTTATTCAGATGTTTTATCAGTTTCGTTTTGTTTTATCAGTTTCGTTTTTTTATCAGCAAAATAAGCTCTTATTTACTTAAATAAATAAACACCGACCAATTGCCAGTCGGATTCGCGCACGAAGGTTTCCGTAACATTATCAATAAAAACAGGAAAAAATCATGTCTGTTTCATGGAAGATCCCTTGAACATTTTTTTGTATATTTTACCATTTTTTGTTTTAGCGACCACAGAAATATATCATTTGTAAAGATTTAACTATAACGTTCGTAATATAGTTTTTGGCAGACAGACGGTCCTGTTTGACATTTTAGGTAACAAAAAAATCAGCTTCACGCTGTATGCCGCACACACACATCAAGGTAGGCAAAGACAGGGTAGGGACGGCCTAGTGTTAAGATACTCTCCACTTTCCGAAAACATCTAAAAGTATTGCGTGTTAAGTGGCAGCTCAACGTCTCGGTTTGCCTCGAAACCAGAGCGAAAAAAATAATTTTCCTTTTAGGTAAGGATACTCTCAAAAAAAGCTAGTAACAAGACACTTCGCGCTTCGTCTTCATCCAAGATATTGTATGTTAATTGTCGCCGTACTTTGTTTTATCAAAGCAATGAAAATAATTTTTAATATAAACAACCTTTCCCTTACGAATGGGAATTGAACCCACAACCATCGTTTCACATTCGGACGACTAAAGTTGTTATATAATTTTAATATAGTATGAAAACACATAAATAAAAATCTAACTTTATGTATCCTACAAACATTTGTTCAAATACTTTATGAACTAAATTCAAATTCATGGATTTTTCAACAACACTATTGACAAATTCTATGTTTTTTTTTAATATGAACTTCTGAATTGAGGGTGGTGCACCTGCTCTCACTGATAAGTGAATTAACCCTTTTGAGAAACGAAATTAGCTCTGACAAGGATTGACAGAAAGCGAAGGGGATTAGGGAATGAAAGGTTTTGTATGTATAATACAATGTAATAGTATGAAATTTATATGGGGAACTTTGAGTGTTAGCGCGAAGATCCTGAGTTCGATTCCTTATCTCTTAAAGTAATTATTATATTATCACTGCTATAGTATGGTAGACATAACACGGCGTTGAGTTCCGTGTCAACGTGCATGGTCTCGAAATACTGGATGACAAGTGGTGAATAATACGTAACTGCTATGCAAGTATAAGATTTTTTTCAGCTTCATAGTGTATCTCGCACATTGCAGGGTAGGTAGAGGGAACCTGGTAACCTATTGTTTAAATTAAATTCTATTTCTACTTTCTGCGGTGAAATAAAATATTTAATATTTAATATCCTCGATTGAGAATCAAACCCACATCGTTACGTTCACAGTCGTATACGAGTATTTATACCCCTGCGCTCCGATTGACTTATAAAAGCGTCATCAAAAATATATTTAAAATGTTTATTAAGCAAAAAATATATTACAAAATTCATTTCCATTTATGAAAAATCTAAACATAATTCATACTAAAAAATGAAAGAAATCAGATTACAGCGAAATATGAAATTATGTTTCTTATTAAATTTCCAGGTGCAAAAGGATAGCTGCAAATTGAGGCGTCTTGTACTGGATTTCTTTCTTAAGAAAGCTCTATTATATAACGGAATACTTGGATTTAAATCCAACACTATGATGAAAATTACGTTCAGGAAATTTTGGCGCAATTTGAAACTTCCAGATACATACAAAAAAAATCAGCTTTACGCAGTATTCCGCACACAGCAGGCTAGACAGGGGGAACCTAGTGTTAAAATACTATGTTCCCCACTTTCTGCCAAATTCTGAAGGCATTGCGTGTGGAGTGGAAGAATTCAACGCCGCGCTTAGCCTCGACACCAGAGCGCAGAAATGGAAATATAAATATTTCATTTCCTCGAGTGGTGGTATCGAACCCACAACCGTCGCGTTACAGTCACACCCCTGTGTCGCTGTGCCACGACGGTCTCTGAGCTGATACATGATAATTATGTTTTCTGTTTGTAGTACCTTAAAAAAAATAAAAAAAACCTCACGTAACATAACACAAATGCCCCATAAAATAGTGTTCATACATTCGCTTAGTCAGTTCACCCACGCCCGTCACGCTCCGGTGCGTCGCTCGCTTCACTCGCCATTGACCTGTTGATACGACGGTGCAGCTATAATATCATACATGTTACTGGTATTATCATATTGACATATTTTGATTTCAATATTAAAGGTTTTTTTACATTCACGCTATACCAAAACGGAAATAAACGCCGCGCTTTTGCCTCGATACCAGAGCGAAGAAACGAAAATATTAAATATTCCATTTCCTCGATGGGCATATATCGAACCTATAACCTATCACATTTACTGTCACACGTTTGTGCCCCTGCGCCACGACTGGCTTCTTAGTGATTTTGTACGATTTTGAAGTAAAAAGTCAATGCAAAGCGTTCGCTATATAGCATATTATTTTGAAAAGATTGCTTTTTCTCAATAAATATTACTATGTACTTTCTTAGAAAACATATAATGTAAAAATATTCTCATAGAGATGCTAATAAGGTTTGGATGGTTTCCAAGAGGCGCAGGTCCCAATTCCTGTGCGTCAATTTTTTTATACGTTTCTTAAGAAATATATTTATTTCCAAAATATGTTACAAAATATAATATAATCCACACACTACACATCCACAATAAACTTGCACAACGAGGTCGCTCACGTACAAAGGTCCTGCATACTATTCGTCCGCATTCGTATTTCATACGTCTGTCGGTGTCCTCTCCCAATTTGGTGCAGACTCCGTTATAATTTTCGGGCTATTATCCATTTCATTTCCGTTGAATATTGTACAGAATTGAAAGATATGTATTATTATTACATGTATTATTAGCATTTGAAGAGGCCAGTCTTGGCGCAGTGGCATTAAGTACGATTGTAAACGCGACAGGTTATGGGTTCGCTCCCGCTCAAAGAAATGAAAGATAAAGAAGAATAAAGCGTAGCGGAACAGTTTACAGATTTGACTATTAACAAGATATTTGTGGGTTCGATCTCTATTGGTGTATTATAATATATGTTTTTAAATTATTTTAAATTTTTTTCTTGCCCAAAACATTACATACGATATGTCTGAAATGTCAGAACGAAGAAATTAAAATAATTAATTCCCCTGAGTGGAGATCGAATTTACAAAAATTTCTATATTTAATTGAAAAAAAAAAAAACACTTCTTAGGTCAGACTTAGGTCAGTATTAAAATAGTGCAAAAATTGGCGAGTTTTTCTTTTGTCGACTTGTGAAAAATAAAACTTTAATTCTCCCCACTGGGAATAGAACCCACACCCAACGTGATTCCATTTGGAGCAGCAACGCCTCAAATTACCAAGCCGTGCGATTATTTACCATTATATATAAAAACTTATTTACAAACACAATACAAAAACCTAAACAGAATCGAAAACCATTAGTCGTACAGACTGTCGCAGTCAGAGACACGCACTCAGAATGAGAAATTGCTTTCACTGATTGAGGTCGCTTATACCACTACGTATGTATGTAGGGTACATATATGCTTTTAAATGGTCATTAGTTAACTGATTTTAAAAAATCCTCAGTGAACTGATTTTATGTGATTTTGTTGGAATTGGTTAACATTTGAGTCATGATCAATGGTCATCTATCTAGGTGTCCACGAACGTCATTTGCGTAAGTAAATGTATGTTTGTTCACAAATTTCTCGGGAACTGACGTTCCTCATTCAGCTCGAAGTTATGGTATTGAATCCCCAACTATCGTGTACCAATAATATCCAACTATTCTTTAACAATATCTTATATGTTCATGTAAAGAGCATGTATGGAAATCCTTTGTTATATATAATTTCTAAAGGAAGAAGATAAACGACTATGTTCACAAGTATCTGTATTACGTGCTTTTGAATATCTAATACTAGGTTTAGTTCGGTCCAGTTTAATATTCAAGCTTAAGCCTATCACGTCCACGCGCTGGAGACGACGCTGAGCTGTCATCGCGTTGTAGTGTTATCAATTAATGTTAAATAGAAATTGCTAATATGGTCTGATTGTTGATGTTTGGTTGTGGGTTCGTTTCTCAGTTGGAAATGAACCGTTTTCTTTTTCCTGCTCTTGCAGGACGCAATTGGGTGTCGAGTTCCGTTACTCTATGAAGTGTCGTAACTTTAGGTCCTCTTTGTCAGTTCTGCTATATTTTAAAATAGATTTTGTCAATTTTCATTCAAAAATCCTTATAACTCCTAACAATATACATTTTATAGGCCGCCGAATTAACATCAGATTCTGCTGTAGCCCTGCATAATTCCTTCATACTTTAACTTTATACCGTACAAAAACACGTTTTAAGCACCAAATCTTTAAATATTATAAGAGTACTGACCATATGTCTATATAGTCCGTACTCTTTTTTCCATTTTAATTTTTCTCTTTAAACCTAAGGTTACCTGATGCCTAAACGAGTTTTATTACATAATTATCTTAATCTTATACAGAGAGAGACGGAACAGAGTCTTGATACTAGGATGAGGACAGTATCATTATATTGGAGGTATGACTTTTTTGTTCTCCATAATACCTCTCGGCTCTTGTCACTGTGATTTACGAGTAATGTTAAAATATTCTCTATTAATTATGTTTCGCTTAAATTCGAGATAAAGTATGTCAAATTGCGGTAATG
>DWGR01002519.1:0-13536 GCA_018247715.1 Heliconius burneyi
GCCGTTTTCGAATTTAATTTAATTTTCAAATGAAATTCTATAACTTAACTTTTACCTTTCCTTATTTCTTACACTTTTATCTCAAAACTCTCTTTACCTCATTTATAAATATGTATATTTAATGCAAAAGATGATAACAATAAAATAAGTACGCATGTACATTATATATTTAAAATATTCAAAGTAATATAAACTGTATTATTAAATATGCTGTTTTACACGTTCCTATCTTCACGCAGTATCCAGCACATAGCAGTAGTAGGTAAGAGGGAACCTCGGACTCTAGTATAAACACACCAGCCCTACTAACACACGTCCTTTGTCCAGTTTTTAACGAACACAATTCCGCGTTTTGCGTTACAAGAGCAAGGTATTGAAAATAATAATATATTTACTTTCCTCGAGTGGGAATCAAACCCACAATCCGTTGCGTGTACAGTTACTCAGTACACGCTTACACACAATATATACATAAACTATGTAGTTATATAATTTACTTGACTTAATACCACATCTAATGTCTGAGAAAGTCATTTGAGTTCGGAAGCGTTGTTACAAGTTGGAAGACGAAGGGCACATGTAATAACGTGATCCCTAAATACTTTACATTTGAGGATATTCAGGGATTAACTGCTAACTTGAGGATTTATGCGGGAATGTAAATTATAGTACGTCATATAAATATTTAGAAATACCATTAATTGTGTCACATGAAGCTTTAAACGATTTGTGTCTCTACGAGTATCTATTAACATTCAAATTCTAACTAAACACATCTTTATTGCTTAAAAGCTGAGGCGGGCATTAGCGTTTAGGCCGTCATGGCGCAGTGGTACAAGCGTGTTACTGTAATTTCGACGGCTGTGGGTTCACTTTCCTGTGGATTGAAAAAAATATATATTCAACATCATCATTTCCTTCGGAAAGTAGGGACTGAAAAAAGCGATCGAGGAGCTAAAAAAAATACAAGTACAATTTTATTTTCGAATTCCTGCAGTTTTGGTATATTTCGGTCTCGGTGGCTTTAGTAAAATCATTTCTTTGTCTGTGCAGGAAGAGGAACTTGGATCGTGGAGATGAACATTAATACGCGTTATAAAGGAGCTTAAGCTTAAACTGGGCTTGAACTGCGAAACGTTTCTCTGAGCTCCTCTTATTGCAGCGCGATAAACCTCTATAATGCTTAGGAATTTATAATTATTAGCATAACTATATTTAAAATTAAACAGAAATGATGATACATTCCCTTTCGAGATACGTTTTTAATTTCTATAAAAATGTAAAACATCAAATAATGTACATGAAAGAATTTTATAGTAAAAAACTATTATTTTTTAATAAATGTAAGAAAAATTTTTTGTGACTTCTTAATGAGAAAGCTTATATTAAATCAACATTTTTTAAAATCTACATTTTTTTTTAACATTTAAATTCTTTACAAAAGTTCAAAGATAACTTTCACTGAAATATAATTGAAAGTGGTCTGCTAATAGAAATACCATCGATTCTAATTATTTGAGTACCGGGGAGACCTTTAACGTACCCGGCTTAGTAATTGATTGCACAGTTGCTCCCGCAGTGACAGTCTAATGGTAGACAGTGGTGCCGCAGATAGCAGCTTATACGATGTCGTGGTCGCACTAGTGCTGTAACTAAGACTTAGTTTATGAGAAGAGATAGATGGTCTTGTTTGATTACGTATACAGTTATATATGTGAAATAGTGTATTTTGTACAATTTAATATATTATAAAATAATAAAAATTAAGCTTCACGCCGTAACCTGTACGTAGCAGAGTGAACCTAGTGGCAACCTAGTGTTCCTCTCTTTCCGCCAAATTTTGGAGCGATTGCGTGATATGTGGCGGAACTCAATGCCGATCTTTGTGTCGACACCAGTGCAAAAAAATGAAAATAAAAATGTTAATAAATATATATTTCCTCCAGTAGGGATCGAACCCACAACCGTTGCGTTACAGTCACTCCCTTGTGTCGCTGTAAAACAAGTGTGTGCTGTATCTTAGATAAATATGTATATAATAAACTATTCTACTTATATTAAAAGATTTTCTTGTCTTCAAAAATGCCACTGTGAAGTATTTGCCAGTCAACAAGCAAATACTCTAAAACTCGGCAAAAAGTGGGGAACGGAGTGTCTTAACATTAGATTCCCTCTGTCTATCCCGCTATGTGCGGGATACGGCATGAAGATAATAAAAAGAAAGAAAATACTGTATAGTAACTACATACATAATACTTTCTTTACTACGATCCCGCTCTTATCAGCGTAAGAAGGTGTCAACAACAATGTGAAGAAATTGAAAATATTACATATTAATTACAATAAAATTGATATTAATACGGGCTTCAGCTGGTATTTTTATTATTTCGTATATGTTGGTCTGCTGAGTATACTAACGAGCACTTGAAGTGTATCTGTATAGAAGTCGAGTCTAGTGTTCCAAAAGCCGCTCTTGCATTTATTGGGTAAACATTATATAAAGAAATATGACTATGAAAGATATTATTTTTGTACATTCTAATTTTAGCCCATGTAAGATTTTTTAATTGAGTAAAAAAACATTTCTAAATGTTAACACTAAACCACTTAGTTGTTTTGTTAATTAATGTAACCTATTCTGCTTGACTTGCTGCGGCTCGCGTCATTATGGATACAAGACCGCCAGATAGTTATTTCTACACATTTACGTAATACTGTGGAGATAAACTTTGTAGACAAATATACAGGGTGGAAGCGTCAGCGCTCCTTTCACGGGAACAGATGTAAACAATTTAATTAAGAGTCGTCAACAGTTTAGTCACAGAGTTTTTTTTAATAAATTGTATTAGAGTTTGTAAGAGTAGTTAAAACTGTGGTTGCATTTAAAGTGATGCTGACGAAAACACTCTGTATGTATTCAAGTAGAATTTGTTTCCCGGTGTCATTTTATATAAATCGAGATATTCTCTAGATATATCTTGGGCAGATGCTCAACAGAGAGAGTAAATTTATGAGCACCCGAAGAAACTTATCATAATAATGTGTTCCATATTTGCACGGGAAAGCAGAAAATGGATTACAATGGAATTACACAAGAAACCAATAATATTGTATGAAGAAATAATGTTGTGGAGTAAAATAACAAATGAGATTGACCTTTCAAAATTAAATTAAGCTTTGATAAAAATTGACTTGTTTCGATTGTACACTGATGATGTACTGTTGATCTTTATCTATTCTAAAAAATCCAAAGATTCGATTCCTCCTTGTTTATATGTTGTTTAATATAAAAAAAACAATATTTAAATATGAGACAAATTACTATTTATATTACGATATGCATTCTCTCGTTGCCAGAGCGAGAAAATGAAAATATCTAATTCAGTCGAATCGACAACTCATCAAAAATAAAAATATGATTCATTTATTTGTAAGTAACTACAGAACACATTTGTCAGTAGCCTTATGCAGATACATACATCACTTTTAAACAAATAAAAATGTAATTAATTTCTTTTTGCAAATAAATCTAAATATAGTATGAGTGAAGTCGATAAAAAAGCTATTTTATTATTTTACTTTGCACGAACGTACTTTTCCAAAATTTCTATTTAATTTAAATATGGCACATACACTGAAAAACTACAATAATATGATTGTTATAACTAAGTAGAAGGATTAAACAACATTTAATTAATAAACATCTTTCTCTATCACTTTTTTTGAAACGTATTAAAATTTTAATGTAGCGAGATTTGAATCCGCTCCTCTTGGAAATCTTTCAAATGCTCTGCTCTTGATTTAAAAATAGAACGAGTAAAAAATAATTGTCTCCCATTAGTGTTCTTCTATCACATAATTTACATATACAAAGAGGAAATATAAGGTTAAGTAATAACCAGTTAAGTTAAACATCTTGCCTTCACAAGCTTGCCTTATACTTTCTGTGTACAAAGGTTTCAAATAATCCGGCGTAAAGCGGTAGAGTGTGCCTAACTACTGACAGGGCGCGTGTGAAAGGGAAAGCTTAAATAGCGACCATTTGTTCGCCTTGAAAGGGCACTCCAGCTTTACATAAACACTTCTATAGAGCACATAATGTGAACTTAAATATTTCTTGCTTCATGTAAAAGTCTTCTTTAAATAAGGCCTTCAGTTGCTGACCATGGTGAAAGTTTTAGTTTTTTAATTACAATCTACTTTAAAAAACTGGTTAAGTGCGAGTCAGTACGTCCTCCTACTACCTCCCGGAAGGTGTAAATCTAAGACGGTGTTTAAGTATTTAAAATCAGTGTCAGTGCTGAAACTTTGCGGTAAAAATCGTGCATAAGTATAGAGTGTTACATAGAAAGAGTGTAAAGTGTGCGGTGTAAAGTGTACAAATCATGTAAAATGTGAAAAACGAACAATAAATTGTGGTTATTAAGTACTATCTTATACTTTTCTCTTGACATGTTAACAAATGTCAGAAGTGGGATCCAACACCTTAAGATAACCGGTGTTGTTACTACGCCCAAAGCAGACCAACAGGTGCACCAACACGGTACGTTTGTAAAGGTTATCGTAGACGAAAAAATACACAGAGATAATCAGCGGAAGCGAGCACAGCAACCCTAATAACCGAAGTTGTAGTCAAAGGCATAGTTATGGTCGCCGTTGAAGTAGCAGCAGGTTCAGTTGAAATCTTGGCAGACGTGAACATGAGGAACGTTAGGACACTTCAGCAGGCGTGGGTGCGTGATAGCAGGCGTAGCAGTAGGCTTGTTCGACATAGTAACATTGACCATATCTATAAGCAGAAGAGTGAACGTTTGTTTGCTGCCAGCGTGACAGCCATGCAGATGGCTCTTCTTAAGAAGACAATGAAAATCGTCTTCCTTGAGGTAAGCATCGTTATGAAGGTACGAGCATTTTTTGATAGTAACAGTAATATTAGTTAGTAACAAAAGTCTAATAGGATATCAAGATTTTAAAAAATAATAATTTTGTAAGAAGTAGGAAAAGAACACTTCTCGAAAACGTTTGAATCTTAATCAAATCGTATATACTATATATAATCGTATTACAAAAAAATATTGCTATTACATAATTTAAAATCTATATAAAGCTCAGCTTAAAATATATAAGTTTTAATAAAAAAAATATTATAAACAAATTCACATATTTTTTTTAATAATAATATCTGAACATATTATAATTTTAAACTAATATAGATACTCTATATTTTTTTGTAATAAAAAAATATTTAATTCATTGCTTAGCTGCTTAAATTAGGCATCTTAGCATCTGGCATTTTGGGCATTTCAGGCATTTTGCCGGCTGATGCAGGAGGTCCTGGAGGCTTTTGATGATCATGATGATCATTGTGATGGTCGTGGTGTTCGTTGTGATGCTCCATAGGGTGATGGTCAGAGGGGTGATCTGATTTGGAGCTAGGCGGATCCTCGCAAAGTACCGCCGTACTCAGCACTAGCACTCTGCCTACCCTGATCTCAAAGGGATACAGTGTGAAGCTCAGTTTCATTAAAATATATATTATCGCAATAAGTATACAAATTGTTATTTTAATTATTTTTTATTGTCCGGTATACGGCTCAGCCGGGTATACAAAGGGAACTTAGGAACCTAGTGTCAAAAGTGTCACCCCGTCCCCATTAAAATGCTTCCGTTCCCCACTGTCGCCGGATTCTTAAGGCTATTGAGTGCCAAAACTCAACACCGTGTTTTACCTCGGAACCATAAGCAAGAAATAAAAATATTAAATACTAGCAGACCCGGCGAGCTCTATACCGCCTAACAATCATTCTTTCTCAAATATAAACTTCTTGAAAACGTTAAATACTTATATCTTTATATCTTATACGTTATATCTTTAGATAGAGTGATGCGATTACAATGAAACTAAAATCTACTTTGAGTTATTTACTTTTTTTTTATAAAAGTTGCTTTAATTTGTTGCGTACTTTTTAAACGACTTATGTAAGAAAAGGAGGTTATCGATTCGACTGTATTTTTTTTATTTTTTTTTTATGTTTGTTACCTCAGAACGACTAGTAAGTGTAAAATGAGTAAGAGTGAAATGGGTACATATGCCAGCAAATTTAAATTTGTCTACTTTTATACGTTATACTTCCTATTTTTTATTTTGACCTACAATTCTGCAATTATTACAGTAGACGAGTCCATCTAGCACTTAACCGGTTTTTTTAGAATAAAAATAATAAAAGGAAAATTAAAAGAAAATCTTTATAAGTATATTTCTATTTCCAGAAACCTCACCGCGCCTCACAATTTCAATAAATACTATTTCTTTGAGAAATTACTTTTCGATTGAGGCATTCACAAAACGATTTCACATTGACGGATTTATACAAACCGTAAAAGCTCCCAATTTAAGACTTTCGGAACGGGCGTTACGAAAGTTCAGAGCTTTCTATAATGTAGTATAATTAAATGTTCAGTTTATTTTGTAGAATTATTTTAATGAATAGATTATTTTACCGTAAATAAGATGATTGGATATAAATATTTTTCATTAACTGAAAACTATTTAAAAATAGTAAGAAAATCAAATAAAATTTGTTTCATTTTAAAGACTATATTACGAAATTACAAATTAAAGCAAAAAAGAAGTTTCAAATGCAATGGAATCGAGGACGTGAACTGATAAATCTCTAATAAGTCTGCTTCGAATAGGTTCTTTAATTAGCTCGCAGCATTAGAATGGCGAGGGAGTGACAGGTTGGTGGGTTTGTGTTGATACGTCGCGGTGATACTTTTAGCGGTAGACCCTTATTATACAAGTGTGATCTTTTAAAGCCAGACTAAATGTACATGATGTACTATATTCTAAATATTCAAATTCAAGGCTCCAAGCAATTAAAATTCAAAGAGTATGATAAAATGTTACTTTAGTTGTACACGCCTCCTGTCATACTATATACCTACAACAAGATGTATAAGAATGAAAAATTAAACCATTTCTTTAAAAGGAATAAAACACGAAATTTACGCTCAATCAACTCAAAGATTCGTCATAATAATAAGAACAATAAATCGACGAAAAGCAAGAAACTTGATTCAGTACGCCATTGTTTTGTACTTTATACAAAATATTTCATCGTTCTAATACAATTTCCCTATTTTGATATGTATATTGACTTAAAATTTATCAAAAATCTTAAAAAATTCCGAGATATCTGTTTTGCTAGTTTCACAAAGGTATACGCGAAGGTTACCAAGTGTTATTTAATGACTTAGAACTATTCGGGCGGAACTTCAAATTGTTTGCATCTCCTTTTGGGCTTGCGAAATTCAACGCCACGCTTTGTATAAACAATAATTAGCCCACCTGAGAATTAATCTCCAATGAGAATCAAACCCATAATCGTTGTGTTCAAATTCAATCATTATCCCACTGACCTACAACGGCCTACTTATATTATTCACGTATAATCGGATCGCATCGGCGGCCAGTCGTGTGTGTCAAGGGATGACTGACGCAATGGGTTGTGGGTTCGATTCCCGATCGAGGAAGTGAAGTATTGTACTTGTTGTGTGCGTGATACAGCGTGATGCTGAAAATATTTAGAATGACCAAAAATATTTGAAATGAAAGTCATGTTGATTGCGAATGCTAGTATTACAATTGAATTCGAATCAAACTTGTGGATACATCTACTCCATTTAATGTTTCAAACTGGAAGTAACTGTTGCTTCGGATTACAAGAGAACTTGAGATACATAGTTAATATTGGATAATGAATGAAGTCATGGATATTGATTGTTACCGATTATTATTAATTATTTCGAGGCCTTGTGACTGTAAGCCCGACAGTTGTGGGTTCGATTCCTACCGGTGAAAATGAGATATTTAATATTTAAATTTTTTTGCTATGGAAACAAGGTGAAGCACAGCGTGAGTTCCGCCACTAAACACGCAATTTAGCGAATGATTAGGAACGGAGTGTCTATGCACTAGGTACGGAGTGGCTATGCACAGCAAGGTAGACAGAGGGTACTTATTATATGCTTGAATCCCAAAACAGAAAAAAAATACGGTGACTCAGAAAAAAAAAGAGTAACTAATAATAATAAAAGGTAGATGTAGCAGGCAATGCTCATCTAGATGATACTCGTATGTTTATGTGTTACTCAATTTTTTTAGCTTCACATTGTATTCTGCATTTAATAGAGTAGACAGAAGAAGCCTAGTGATAAGATATTCCATTCCCCACTTTTCTTTTTCTTCATTCGATCACCGCCGAATTTAATAAAATTCAAATTACAAAGAGTATACATATATTCCTCAATCATATATAATCATTATGATAATCAAATAAATCACATTAAATTAAATAAACAAATTAAATCAGCTTCACGCTGTATCCCGCATACAGTAGGGTAGGTAACTCAACGCTGCGCTTTTGCCTCGACACCAGAACCAAGGAGGAATTACAAATTTAAAAAAAAAATCATCTCCTCGAGCGGGGATCGAACCTACAACCAGTCGGTTGTACAGTCACACTTTGTATCTTTGTGCGATGTATTATAAAAGTAAATAAATTTAAAATAAAAAAGAAAAGCCCTACTCGCCCCTAATTCAATAGCAGTCTTGTTTTGATCCCTTTGCCGTCGGTCGGTAATAGCGGCAGTAAAGCTTTAAATCTGAAGTTACAACGACCTCTATTTACATAAATGGATGCAAAGTTACACACATAGCACATATGGTGTGTTCGAGATTTTTAGATGATAAATACACCCTGCCTTTTTACCTATTTAATATCCGCCGTGGCGCAGGGACACAGCATATTGTGGGTTCGATTCTCACTCAATGAAATGCAATATTTAATATTTTCATTTTCATTATTCAGTTCCATCACACAACTATTTGGCGGAAAGTGGGGAATTAAAATTTCTTAATGGAAAACAAAGCACCAGGTTCCCAGGTTTCCTAACATTTTCTTTCACCTTCTCGTTTTGTCTTACGAGTATATAGAGGGTAGGCAGAGAGGACATAGTATTAAGTGTTAACAAATGTTTTAATTTTTCATCTAACATGGCTGAGTGGTGAACGCTACTCTTTTGTTACTAGAGAGTCGAACCTACAACTATCTACTTATAGACATGCGCTTTTAGGTAGAAAGTTATTTGACTAAGTAAAGGTGTATTAAGTCGATATTGATTTTATATGACATTTATTTATATCATATATTTTACTTTAAAAAAAATATTATTTTTAAATACTTTACTGTGTTTAAAATAATGAAACAGGACTTATTTTATTTTGTTTAGGATGACCTAAACAAAACTATATTTTTGCTTCAGTTAGCGCATGTTGCTTGTCTTATGTAAGTTGCAAAATCAATTCCACTAGTCAAGTTTGTGAAATTTTGATTTACGTTGATTGATTTGGTTCGAGTATAAAAGAAAATAGAACGAAATAAACGGAAAAGAGAACTACAACGTGATGTGTCCGATATCTGATAACTGATTGTAGCCAGAGTGTAAATGGTTGCCAGCTTCCTTTTTCCTTATAATTTTTTTTCGATTTCCGTTTCGTTGAATTGCACACACAGTAGACACATATCATATAATTATCGAGATTGTTAAATTTTCTTAATTGTCAGATCCACGTTGATACAATTATTCAATTCAGTTCAATTGACACTATGGGACTGGTCCACAATTATGAAACTGTTTTTTTTATTTTAAACTCTAACTCCGTATTAAATAACAAGTTATAACTAACATATTGTTATGACTGAGGTCGTCGTGGTGCACGGTCCCAATCGTATGACTGTAATGTAACGGTTGTGGGTTCGATCCACACTCGTGGGAATGAATTATTAAGCATTAATATTTTCATTTTTTCGCTCTGGTACCAAGCACGTCATGGAGTTCTGCCACTCAACAAGCGATGCCTCGAAAATTCAACGGAAGGTGGAGAATGGAGTGTCTTAAAACTAGATTCCCTCTGCCTACTCGGTAGGAATAGGCAGAGGGAATCTAGTTTTAAGTGAGATACAGCGTTGAAATTGTTATGTCTTACGATAAAGCGTGAACCAAACATATATAAACACATTAAAAAGTAACACACGCGAGGTTTGTGAATGTTAACTTGACGAGGGTTCCATGATAAGAGGCAGAGCATTATAGATACACGTATCTATATTCATTGTGATTGAGACATTATTTACAGATATTGGCTTTTGTAACAGTTGCTCGTTTGTAAGTTTTTTGCTAAAAAAATTATGAATGTATATTTTTAAGGGTCCCTTATCTAAAATCGTGTGGAGGGTTCAGACTATAATTATTATCAAATATCCTTAATATTTATATAGACTCTGAGAGGATACAAAAAAATTAAGCCTCTGAATCAACCACATCAAAAAGTATAAACATTTATGCATCGTTTTCAACATTTTCTATGAAGTTCACCGCGTAATCAAAATATTTAAGGTACTTCTCGGAGACTTACACATAGTTAAGAAATTTGGCATGATGTGATGACTACATTACAAATAAAAATGGGAAAGTGAAGTGTCTTAACACTAGGTTCCCTCTGCCAACTCTGCTCAGGATATTGAAACAAAGCTGAAAAAAGGAAACATGAACACTACAATTTGGCTCCTTATAATATCAACTTCCGCTTATTAAGGAAATAAGGACTCTCGTACAAGGCCTTCACTCGACGCGACGAGAAACATGCGGACGTCAATTACAAAATTATAATTCATTAGACACGCGTTATAGAGCCGAGCTTATTTATTCATACATTTGACGCTGAAGCGAATTAAATCGACGGTGCGTTAAATTTCTATATGAAATCGGAATATCAGCGATACAAGCGATTATTAAATAAATGTTATGGAATACGTGCGAAGCATTAGTCATCGGTAATTGAGTTCATTGCTATACGCAATGAACGCAATAATATTATTATTGCAATTTGAAAACTTTATATTTTCAATAGCTTTTCCTGATATTTTAAGGTATATAAAGTACGTATTTAATTTACCAAATAAAAATTTTAAAAAATCGGCAGCAAACTCGAAGGATTGCGCTATTCAATTTGAAAAAGGAAACCACTTTTTATAGTTTTTACAAAAAACATAAAATTTTATTTATATAGAAAATACATTAATGAGTCAGCTACTTCGTGAAAACAATGTTTTTTTTGTTGTCCAAAGTTCAAGATTAGATTGTCCTTAAATGAAAACATGAAAGAAAGAAAGCTGTTAGAGACTATTAGAGCAATATTTGTAGAGTTCTAGACGTACGAGAATCAATCTATTCAATACTGTATAATAAAATGAAATACATTTTATTTCATAAGCTTTTGAGGTCATCATAGCAAAGCGGGACTGTGCCTGAGTGTAAAAGTGAAGATAGCGAGTACAATCCCCACTCGTGGGAATTATTGACTGTAGGCTTAGGGTCACGCAGTGTCTCAAATTCAGGCGAAAGTTGAAAAACAAGGTTGTTTCTAAAAAATGTACAAAATATTGAAATTTAATGCTAAGCTTTTTTTATTAAATTTAAATTAACTAATGTATTTATTTCTTTTTCTGCTTCGTACAAAAATGCAAATTGAATTTTCCTCCGTCTTAAAATTTTACGATTACTTTCAATTGTCTGTAGGCCTACATTATCGGGAAAAGATTAAAGCTTTTATCATTATGAAAATTTAAAAAAAAACATGTATAATGTGCTTCTAAGTAAAAAAAAACACTCAAGAGGGTAATCATAAAGTAAAGCATAATACACAAATTTCTTATTAATAAACAAAATAAACTATAGGCTACAACAAGGTTGAATTCGATTTATACTACTTACATATAGACATAGCTTCACGCTTTATCCCTCGCGGGGTAGTCTGGGAGAACGGAGCGCCAAACGCTACGGTCTCTATATACCTCTTTCGCCTCATCCACTGTCATTAGCCTCTTCATATATGTCCTTCAAGAGGTCCTCATCCTTTTTTACGTGACCTTCCTCCAGTATCTTTGATACTGTGCTTTCAAAGTTCAACCGAGGTCTCTACCTCTTATACCACTCACTTTGTACTATTTAGATTGGATATTTATCTATATTTAGCAATAAGTACTTTCTGGATACATTTTCGGTCTTCAAAAAAGTAAGAAGAAAACGAAAAAAACATAAACATTCATCTCATATTTTTATTTATTTCCCAGCTTTTTAATGTATTAACCACTAGTAAGTGGTTTAATAGGCACCGAGAGGCTAACTTGGCACAGCACTGTCGAATACACTCGGGAAGTTAATATAGATTGGAAGTGGCGATGTTTCATGTGATTGCGTTGCAAATAGGGAATCTGCATATTGCTTAATATTGCTTGCTAATGGTGTTGGTGTGTTTTGATAAAATTTACTATAATGGATTAGGTTCATTAATACAATGTGCATTAATGAAATTAATATAATTGACGTATAAAAGTCAAGTCGCGGTGCAAGGACACGAGCGTGTGACTGTAACCGCGACAGGCTGGTGCTTCGATTCCCACAGAAGAATGAATTCTTTTTTGTTAATATTTTTATTTGTTCCTTTAGGTAACAAGACAAGAGCGTCTGTTGAGTTCCCCCAATCAACTCGTAACGTCTCAAAAAAATCCTCAAAAATTAGGGAACTGGATGTTTTAACAATAGTTTCCTTTTACCTAATAAGGGCCAATCGTTTTGGAATATCGATAAGCTTAAGTTCATAGAGCGATTCAAAATTAACTTCTCGTAAAAGTTGTTTTCTTTTTCATAAGATTTCGTATACATTTATAATACAAGTAAATTGAAGTTAAATGAGTATATATAGTCAATGCAGTTAGTGTTTTATATATATTTTTAAAATAAATCGATATTCATGAATTAAAAGCACATTTTTGACATTTTTACCAATTCATCGATTTTATATGAAACACATACATATATATAAAATGGATAAATAAGGTATACTAATAAATTCCTGTCCTAAAGCGACTTTTATTATAGCGTGAAGTAGTCGCGTCGTCCCTCTCCATTAGTTCCTCATCGATCAGCACATCGAAGTCACCTAAGGCTTCGTCGCTTGGAGTTTTATTCCATCGAGCGTCGGGTATACCGTCTGGTGGCACCACCACCGAAATTATATTGTCGATCAATTTATATTTTAATATCCTGTCGTTGTGAGTAGTTGACTGCAAGGAAGGGGACGCGTTCACTTCAACAAGCCACGGCTTCAGTTGATTATCAATAATAATGTCATACCCATAACATTCGAAACAATGGCGGTCGTTAGCCATTACTGGCGCAACAGCCTTCAAAGAGTGGACTATCAGCCATTGCATGTCAGAGAATAATTTATCGGTCACCGCACGCCCGCGCGTACCTTCTAAATATAGACGAAAATTTTGAATACTCATTTTGCCACCATGTAGACTATTATAGTCACCCCCGTGCTTCTGAACGCTAACATTTGTCAAGTGAACGTACATATTATCCAATTCTGTCACGCTAGTATCGTATTTCACGGTACAAAATCTA
>DWGR01002520.1:0-13533 GCA_018247715.1 Heliconius burneyi
TGTAAAACAACTACAGTAATTTGTATGATTTATTGTAATATAAAAACAAATGATTTTGTATTTTAAAAGACAAATAGATAATAAAAATAATTTTGTTACCTTAATATGTTTTATTAGATGATATTTCCTAGTTGGTTGTAGTAATGAAAATTGATATAGCAATAACAATGTAGAATACTCATAATTGATCTGTTATTTTTTGTTTTAAATAAAGTTATTAAAAAATGTGTTTTTTTATTTTATTTTGTTCACTTACTAAAATTAGTATTACAAAATTGTTACACTCTGAAAAATATTGTTGAAATAAACAAATATCTAAAACTATTATAACCTTCGAAAAACGCCGTTCTTGATTTTATAGCAATATTCCATATTAGTAATTAAATGTTTTATCTACAGGCGCATTGAGTTTTCTTTCCATTTTATTAACATTATACATAAAAAGAAAACAACGCTAGGTTCCTATGTTACCTATTCTATGTGCGGGATACAGCGTGAATTGAAAAAAAAAATTAAAAAAACTTTATCTATTAAGTAGTCTTTCGCAGTTCAACACAGAATGCTTTAAGGAATCTGTGGAAAGCGGGGATTGGAAATGTCTCGGAATCGAATGAGAACGGAACCGACCCTGCTATATGCAACATACAACACGCAGCTAAGATAAAAAAGGGAAACACTACAAAGATCTGTGAGTATAATGTTAAGGTCTTCCATGTTCTCAGCCAATAGTACTACATGATCGACAATTTGTATAAATACAACTAAGTAGTCATAAAACAATAATGGCATTTTGGATTCGAAGATCTCGCGTCGAGAGTCTGGAGAGAGATCTCTTTCTCGAAGTTGAACTTACGTAGCTGGATTGATTGTCCCAGGTATATATAATAGTAAACAACTTCAAGAGTAGTATTCCCAAGAGCAGACACAACACTTAGTCTTATTTATTTTTAAGATTAATTATCTTAAGACTTGTTCTTTAAGAGACACTAGAGACACTTGAGATCTTTGACCTGAATACAATATTCGGGTATTTCTCAGCCAGTAGTGCTACACCATCGGCACTTTGTTATTAGATCATTATCATGATTGCATAATATTTGAGCTTCGCAGGGTTTTTATAGAAGACAAGCTTTCTATTTTAATAATAATAATTTTAAAATCCGTTATACAACGGATGTACGAATTATAACTCTAACTCTAAATTACAGTTTTAGTATACCGAGACTTTCAAGTATCCTATAAGTAGATTCTATAACGCAAATCAATTACCGGTACAAGAGTTATGTTCGAATTGCGATATCAAACCATCGAGGCGCAGTGGAACAATGTCTGGCTGTTAAATAGTTGTGGATTTGTTTTATCGTTTATTCCTTTTGGTCTTTACGTTTTCGGCTGGCGGTTGGTTTCTGGCTTTTTTGACAAAGCACTTAGATCAACTTGATCGAAGAAAAAAAATTTTGGATAATAGAGAATGAAGTTTTATGAAATTAGGTTTTCTTTAAACCTTTCCCATAAAAAGGAATTAAACGGGACAAACAAATATTCACCGGGCAATTTTCTGATTATTATTACTTTCAAGGGTATGCAGATGGAATTTAGCGTTAGCTCACTTCATTTTCTGACACACGCATCCAACACGCATCGCCTCCGGAATTCGGCAGAAAGTGAGGAACGGAGTGTCTAAAACATGAGGTTCCCTCTGCCTACCCTGCTGTGTGCGGGATACAGCGTGAAGCTGATTTATTTATTTCTTTTCACACTTCATTCTTCTGCACCATTTAAAAAAAAAATGTTTTATAAAACAAGAAAAGCAAGGCACGATGATCACAATATAAATTAGAGATAGAAATAAAAGTTCTGTTATAGCTCTATCTGATGTAAGGTGTTTGATATCATACACTTACATTATATAATTAGAGGCCGTCATGGCGCAGCGGCATAGGGTGTGACTGTAACGCTGACTGTAACGCGACGGTTGTGAGTTCGATTCCCACTCGAGGAAGTGAAATATTTATTTACGTTTATATTCCTATTTCTTCGCTCTGGTGTCGAGGCAAAGCGCGGCGTTGAGTTCTGCCACTCAACACGCAATGACTCCAGAACTCGGCAGAAAGTGGGGAACGGAGTGTCTAAACACTATGTTTCCTCTGTCTATCCTGCCGTGTGCGGGATAAAGCGTGAAGCTGATTTTTTTGTATTATATGCTAGGTACTCAGGTACGGTAGAAAGCGGTTAGCTATTAATAATAATAGTATGTAATAACGAACTTTATTCTTGCTAGTATGTTGTAAAATAAGCATTAGCTAATCTTTTAGTGGAGAACTATATAAGTATATAGTTTACAATAATCTGTTGCTGGAATTGTTGCATAATTATTGTGCTGATTGTAATCGCTGTGGTTATAGGTTCGTTTTCCACTGGAGTGAATGAAATATTATCGTTTTTCTTATCAGATAAAGTACGACTATGCGTTCTACCATTCAATGAGAAGCGGAGAAAGAAGAGTCTTTGTATTCGAGAAACTAAAAAAATATATAAATATAGGTTTACACGCAAAATTGTCTTTAGGTATAACAGCTTTTACTGTTTCCACTTATAATCGTACTTATAGATAAGTTAATTTATTATATTTTCAAAAGTAATAATTATAATTTAAAAAGAAAACGATTCTATGTAACATGTTCGTTACATCTATTTTGCAAACACAAGTTTCATTTTAATTTTCATTTTAACTATATTTCGCACAATCAAAGGTTTTTTTTAAATTTTATAATACATATATATAAAATATTAAAAAAAACCGAATTCAAAACTAAATTTTAGGCTATAGTATTATAATTACTTCAAAGTCAATTAAATTGAAAAATAATATGTGCTAGTAGTATATCTAGCCAGTGGGTCCCAACCAGTGGTCCGCAGAAACCTACAATTTAAATTTTAGTGTGGGTGGTGAGGCGGTGAGACGTTGGACGCGATTTATTATTACAGTTTATATTAATTACACCTACATAGTGGTCCCTGCTAGCAATATTGATATAAAACTGGCAACCCCCCAACTTTTCGTTTCGTTCCCAACTTTTTCTTTGAGCAAGAAAAAGTTGGGAACCCCTGATCTAGGCTATTTACTGTTTTTTCTCCAAATTCTGGAGGCATTGCGCGTTGCGATGAAATAAAAATATTATATATTTAATTTCCTCAAATGGGAATCAAACCCACAACTTGTCACATTAACAGTCGCATTGGCCTCAATATATTCGACGCGTTGAAAAAGAGCTAAACATTATACATTGTATGTATACTTTTGAAAACATTTTAAAAAAAATATTAATATAATAACAAATAATATCTATGGTTCCTACCTTTGGGGTTCCGTACCTCAAAAGGTAAGAACGGAACCCTCAAAAATCACTTTATCTTTTTATTTATGTTAAAATCATGGCAAACGAGCGTACAGGTCACCTGATAGTAAGTGATCACCGCCGCCCACGACACCGCGTAACACCAGAGGAGCTACTTGTGCGTTGCCAGCTTTTGGGGTGGCTGGCCCGGCCCCCGGCATTACCTAATGCGAAACGCAGTGGCATAAAGCCACTACTTCACGCCGGTTTTAAATGCCGGGGGTGGTAATTATCCGGTCGAGTCTGCCCATGCGTGTCGCCATTGCTGGCGGCGTGACTGTCCCACTCGTACTTTAGTCGCCTCTTAGGACACCACCAGTACCAGGGTGATCCTATTCTAAGCCGTCTCTCCTTCTGTCAAGATTATTTATCTCGAGATTGCGTGGATTGTTGCGCCTCGACTGGTCTCTCAAATAAAGGAAAAAATCCAACAAGTGTTAATTTATAGCAATTTCATAGAAAAAAAGATATTACAATTAGAAATTTATAACTGTGGTTAATTTCGAAGAGTGCATACTTAAGTTTCTCAGCTTTTATAACAATCCTGAAATTAGTGCGGAATCCTCGGTGGGAGAGTTCGACTCACCCTTAACCGGATTTTTCTTATTTACATGAATATAAAAAAATAAACTTCTTATTTTTTCAACAAATTAAATCAGAAGAATTAGCATCTGATTATAGAGATGTCGTTTGTGGGTTCGATCTTGGGAATGATACATAAAATTATTTTTTTCACCCTCATATATAGGTACGAAGCGTGGTGTTGAGTTCCGCCATACTTCTCAATTGTAAATTCAACAGAAAGTCGGGTGACGGTGTGGCTCTGTCCCTCCAATTAGACGTGAAGCTACTTTTATAGTTTTTTTATAGCTTTCCGCTGTATCCCGCCGCCGCCCACTTTCTGGCATATTCTGGAGGTATTGCGTGTTGAGTGGCAGAACTCAACGCCGTGCTTTGCGTCGATGCCAGAGCGAAGAAATGAAAATATAAATTTAAATAAATATTTAATCTCATCGATTAGGAATCGAACCCACAACCAGTCGGTTTTACAGTCACACCTTGCGCCACGACTGGCATCCAGGCCTAATATATTAGATGCGTTAATTACAGTAATAAATTATTACAGAATTAAATTATAATAATGTTTTAACAGTTATCTTGCACTAAAGTCATGACTTTGGCTCACTCGGGTAATTTACTTCTTATATGATGACATCGCTTGTACAACAAATTGAGATTTATTTATGAAAGATAAGATAGTAAGTATTAAGTATATATAATTAAGTAAATAAAATATAAAACTGTTTATTTTCTCGATCCGTTCGTTTTCATACATTTTATAATATTAAATGAGGACGTCGTGGCGCAGTCGGACAGTGTCACCTTAAGCGCGACCGGTTGTGGATTCGATCCTCATTCGAGGAAGTTATATTTAAATTATTTGTATTAAGAAAATAAATTTAAAAAAATATAATAATTAATACTTATATTAATAATACATCCGTATATATATTTTTCTTTTTTTTCTTGGCTTCACGCTGCATTCCACACAAAGTAGGGTAAGCAGAGGGAACCTGGTCACCCAGTATTAAGTCACTCTGTATGGGACTTGAAGGTCCAGCTTGGCCTTATATCAGAGGCAGAAATAAAGATTATGAGTTATTTTATTTCCGGAGTGGAAACCGAACCTGGAGCCGGTGGCGCTTATAGTCGAACGCTTGTGCAACATGACTGGTCTCATGGGTATAAAAATTTACCTATATTATTTATTTATTTATTTATATCTTCTATAGCTATTACTTGAAAGCGAAGACTATCGCTCATGAAATCAGACACTCTCTTATTCTTATCTTACGAAGTCGATATTTTATAGATCTACCAACCAAGATTATATATTATTATATTATTACATACGAGTACATTCAATTAAATGTAATAGCTTGGAGTAAGGGCCGTTGGACCGTTCGATTTTCCCTTAAGAAACGAAATATTTAGTATTTTCATTTTCTCGGTCTATTAAGAACGTAAAGCTCGGCGTTGAGTTCCGCCACTCAACACGCAAGGCCTCCCAAATTAGAGAATGGAAGTGACTTTAAAAGAAGGGAGTGTATTGACACTAGGTTCTCAGGCCACTCTTTCTACTTTTGCTAAGTGCGAGTTACAGCGTGAAGCTAAAAAAAGCTATTGTAGGTTAAATTTTATATATTTTTTGTACATCATTTTTTAAAAGCTCTTATTGAATTTTCATGCGGTTTTCACTACCTTAGCTCAGAAAACTTTCAAAGAAAGGTTTATACGTACAATGCATCTCATATATAACGAGCAAAGTCACTAGCGGAACATTAGCTTATCGTAATCATATTATATTTTTTATTGCGATAATTACTTAAGTATTAATTTAATATTTAATGTCTGGATCGTAATAAATAAGCAAATAAATAACAAATAGGTTTCAATATGTTACACAAAGTTAAAGATAAAATAATTGCAAAATGTCTTGAGTATATCAAGAAAAGCAATGATGAATAAACATTGTAAAGATAATAATTATTATATATTCCATAATCCACATGTTTACGAAATTAGATATATTATAAACTACCCATTGACGTCACTATGGTCTTATTAAACGCGACAGTTGCAGGTTCGATTTTGCGCAGAATAAAACTCTTTGAAAATCAACTCATCAATTTATTCAAAAGTGGGTAGATATAGAAAAATAGGTACTTAGAGATATTGCGTCAGCCTTTTTTTAACCTAACGTCATCCGCCATCCGACATCCGTCATTTGCCATCCGTCATCCGTTATCAGTCATCCGTCATCCACTACACATAACCACGCATATTCTAAGGCTAAATAATTACCGGTAAAGCGCTTAAGAAAAAAGTAAATAGGGTAAATATTTACAGATTATTAATTAAACACTACTGGTGATGAAAAATAATAATATTTTGATGTAAACATTTCTATTGCGTACTACAGATTCTCACTATTTGCGTTGTCCATATAGATGTATATATACAGGATGGAAGCGTCAGCTTTCCTTTTACGGGAACAGCATATAGGGTAAAATGTTTTAAACCCAAGCCCAAAGTGAAAGTGGTAGTGACGAAAACATTCTGTACATCTATAGATGTTTTTAAGCTTCATGCTGTATCCCACTCGTAGCAGGGTAGGCAGAGGGAGGACACTTTCGTTCTCCATCCATGATTTTTCCCTAAGGTAGAAGTGACGGTTCCATTTCCATTAGGTAGAATGAACTATTTTAATTTCTTCGCTCTGTTAATAAGATAAAGCGCTGCGTTGAGTTCCGTCACTCTACCTTAACATCCATGCAACGAAAATTGGTTAGTAAACTATATGCGGGATATAGCGTGAATCCATAAAAAATATTTATATAAAATTTAGGAAAAATTACCAAGGCTTTTTTTTCTATCATGTGGAAAACTAAAGCTATTTTAACAAAATTAAAACGTGTTTGACTAAACGCGGTAGTGATGAGTTCAATTCCAATCTGGGCATTCATTATATTTATTTACTAAATATTTTTTTATTTCAATGCGGCTTTGGGGTATAACTTTAAAAACTGCCCTTTTATATTTTAATGGAGAATAACGTGCATACCAACACTCCCTTTTTTTAAATACATTTTTTATACTGTAGTTTTCTGGTGACATTATAAAACAAATTTTTTAATTGTTTTTTCTTAATAAATACGCATTCTAGTGGAAACATTAGAATTTGACATTTGACGTACTTCATAAAAATAGCAGCACGTCGAATCATCGTCAGCAATCGAAATGTCATTTTTTTAAAAATATAATGAACACAGATACAGTGAAGACACACAGACAGAGTTAAAATATACTTATATTTGTGTATATTTAGGCGAATAATAGTAATAATTACATAATTCCCGACTGCTAAGGAAAGGTTATGTTTTTCGCGCGTATCTTGTATTATATGTATGTATGTATGTAATATTCTTTATTACCTCATATTATCTCAAGAACCGCTGAACGGATTCATATAATTGAGGTATCGTTAGATTCGTTTTAGCAGCCCAAGTGCTTTTACATAGGTGACGTTAAAAAAATAATGACGGCGGTTGTGGGACGCCGTTGAACTTACTGAAAAACAAAATTAGCTAGAACCCCGCATCATTCAAAGAGATCCCGACTGTTAATCCTAATAAACTATAGGGCTTGTTTTTTTTTTAGTTTTATACAGTCGGGGTTTTTGTTTTTTATAAATATTTTTTTA
Organism: Heliconius burneyi; assembly: GCA_018247715.1. Lineage (NCBI taxonomy): Eukaryota > Metazoa > Arthropoda > Insecta > Lepidoptera > Nymphalidae > Heliconius > Heliconius burneyi. Next base: position 7,663 of record DWGR01002520.1, read on the forward strand.
TTTCTAACTCAAATTGGGACAGTCGTGTAGAATCGGCGCATCGTCTAACTGTAATCGCGACGATCGTGAATTCGATTCCCACTCTGGGAAAAAAATATTTTCGTTTCCTAGCTCTACCCGTAACTAGGCATATACAGTTTCATCTCTCAAATATGCATTGTCTTAGTAATTGGGCGAAAACTGGGGAACTAAGTATCTTAACACTAATGTTTAGATACTCAACCTAAAACCTAAGGTTCCCTCTGTCTAGCCTGCTATAAGCTAACCTGCCCCGATACAACAGAAAGCAATATTTTCAAGAACCTACTTCTTATAGTTTTCTAATAGATATTGCATAATCATGCACATGATATTGCATGTACATTAAATTGATATAGATTTAACTAATGTACTTAGCCTTCTAGCTTACTATTATATCTTATAAAGCAGCTGTTTGATAAAAATGTTTTTATCAGGTAAATTCTATTTGTTTAAATATATAATATATTCTGTTTGTTTACTAAACAGCAAAAAATGCAAATATGACAAAGGGTCTGGTTTTTGAAAAAGATGAAGAAAGGACGGAGTGCAAGATCAGTGTAAATGGTAAGATATTAGAACAAGAGAATGGAGTGGTATAATCGAGATGTTTAATCAGTAGAGATGGAAGATACGAGATGGATGTGGAAAGGCGTATTGCTGACGGTAACAGGGTCCCAGGGTCAAGCCGGGGCCTTAGCTATATTGATGAGACAGTAAAACGTCAGCACAGCTGCGCGTATGGCCGTACATAATGCAGTGTTGGTACCGACGTTGTTATATGGCAGCGAAACGTGGGTATTACAGAAGAAGAATGAAAGAAAGACGAATGCCGTGGAGATGCGATCTCTTCCTAGTTTATGTGTACCGTTTGACGCTCCGTTCTCTGTCTCCGCTAGGGATAAAGCGTGAAGCTAAGTTTCTAAGCAGAAGAAGAAGATCAAGAATTATATGCTTATAATATGAATGTTATATGTTTTATACCAATTAACTTTTTTTGCTAATTGACTCGTAATTTGACTTTTTAACTAAAATCTTGCGCGTATTAGTAATGCTAATTAAATTTTACATTTAATATAATGATATTTAAACAGAAAGTCCTTATGTTAAATTATTTTTAGGGTATTCTAAGATATTTTATTGTGTTATCTTAGTTCAATTTAAGACATTCTATGTGGAGTAGAGAACTTTAGGGGCTCTCGCAGGGGATGGGGGCGCTCGCTTAATGTACGTGGGGACTTTGGGGCTACGGAAGCGAGATCAGGATGTCGCGAGAGAACATGAGAGCCAATGGAATACCACCCAGATTGTAAGCGATTATGTAAAGTTGAGTAGTTTAAATTTTAAGGTAGGTCTTAAATGCAATTAGGCCGGGATAATGCCAGGTAGAAAAAAAAACGTTACATTATTTTTTTAGCTTCACGCCGTTTCCCGCGCATAACAAGGTAGACAAAGGGAACTTGGGAACCTAGTGTTAAGACACTCCGTTCTCATTAAGACACATCAGTTCCCCACTTACCACCGAATTATCAGGGCATTGCGTGCTGACTGACCGAATTCAACGCGCTGTGCCCTATTGCCAGAGCGAGGAAATTAAAATATTACTTAAATATTTCATCCGGCAAGTGGGAATCGAACCACAAGCGCAGCGCTTACAGTCTCGCCTGTGCCTCTGCGCCACGACGGGCTAAAGTAGAGTAGGTTAAGTCGAAACGTAATTAGGCCAGGATAATGCCTGGTACAAGAAAAAAGTTAAACCATCATTCTATCGTAATTTATATTTTACTTTATCAATCATATTCCATATCTTATAACTAAAAAATAAATAAATAAATTGAAGTTTCTGTTACTTTTTAATCTGTTAAGTATTATTAAAGATTGAGATACTTTTTTAAAAATATTGTGAACAATAGACACTATGTTTTTTTTATATAGGAAAAATAGTATTAATATTTCACACGCACATCCAAATTTTCAAGGCATTGAGTGTTTTTCTTATGGGAAAAGGACAAGGCAAACGAGCGTTCGGATCACCTGATAATAAATGATCATCGCCGCCCACGACCCCGTACAACACTAGAAAAGCTACAGGTGCATTGCCGGCCTTTAAGGTGGAGATAGACACGCGTTTTGAAGGTGCCCATGTCACATCGACCTGGAAACACTGCCGCGGGTAGGCCATTCCACAGTTCCGTGGCGCCTGGAAGGAAATTCCTACAAAATCGCATAGTAGTAGAGTGCCACGTATCCAGGTGGTACGGATGATATTTAGTGTTGGGTGGCGGAACTCAACGCCACGCATTGTCTTGTTGTCCGATTGGCATTTAAACCTCCGAACGTCGCGTTTACGACCAGACTTAACAATTTCTTTTATTTCAATTACATTGGATGACCAATGTAATTGAAATAAAAGAAATTGTTACTTGATAATCGAAGGTAAGTCGTGACAATAGAATTGGTTATATTATAGAAAATAACATAAATAAAATAATAGCGATGGATGATAAATAATATATAAATAAATATATTTAATGAATGTTTACTAATGTGGCAGCGTAGCGTTAACGGTGTGTATTGAGCATTAGTTATGGGTTCACTCTCATACGGAAATAGATATCATAAAAAAATATCTGTATATTTAATTTGTATAATTTATATCTCGTTTAGTAGAAAATACTCATAATTTTTAGGGTTCCGTATCGAAAGTATAAAAAAGTACCCTATTGCTAAGACTCCGCTGTCCGTCCGTCCAACTGTCACCAGGCTGTATCCCATTAACCGTGATAATTGAACAGCTCAAATTTTCACATATTATGTACTTCTGTCGATGTAACAACAAATATAAAAAAAGTATTTAAGGCGGCTCCCTTACCACAAATTTAATTTTTTGTTCTTATATATACATAATGATACGAATACCTTTTTGTGCCAACCCAACTTGGACTTGGTTTTTTTTTAATTTCTACAACGTATCTTTTACTAATTGAAAAAGCCGCATCCAATTTTGTACATCAGTTTTTATAGACGGATCTAAATTTCAATAAGTTTCTTTAGGGTAAATTGGCAGGGTAAGCAAAATGAATCTACAAACCAAGTGTTAAAAAATCACTGACATTTGCATAAGGCATTGTGTGCTGAGTGCAGAACTCAACGCCGCGCTTTGCTTTGTTGAGAGAGCGAAGAAATGAAAATACTAAATATTTCATTTCTTTAAGTGAGAATCGAACCCACAACCTGACGCATTTACAGTCGCACGCTTGTGCCCTTGCGCCACGACTGGCCTCATTTAAGTAATTTAGTGTTTTTATATGCAATAAGTAATATGTTGATATAGATTACAATTGAATATAGTTATGTAAAGCAGGACCAAGCCATATGAACTTTATTTCGAAATCTCAATGCGTAACTGTATACCTATGTTAAAGTAAAACGGTGTCTTAATTAATAAGCTGAACTGAACTATTTATTTACATTAATATTTCCTGCTTGCTCTGGTGTCGAGGCAAAGCGCGGCGTTGAGTTCTGCCTCTCAACACGCAATGCCTTCAGAATTCGGCAGAAAGTGGGGAATGCAGTGTCTTAACACTAGGTTCCCTCTGCCTACCTTGCTTGCTTGTGTGCAGGATACAGCGTGAAGCTGATTTTAATTTATTATGCTTAAATGTGGGGGTCAGTTGAGGCGCAGGGGCTTAAGCATGTGTCTGTAAGCACGACAGGTTGTCGGTTCGAATTCCACTCGAGCAAATAAAATATTTTCATTTCATCGCTCTGGTGTCTTCGCAAAGTGCATTGTTGAGATCCGCTGTATAATTCCAGAATTCAGATTGGATTTGAAAAGTGGGTAGCGACATGTTTTAATACTAGGCTCCTCCTGCTACATGTGGGATACAGCGTGATGCTGACAAAAATAATAATCTAGCTTCACGCTGTATCTCGCATATACCTAGTGTATATAACCGGGTGTGCAGAGGGAACAAAATGTAAGTAATGCATCTAAGAGTGAAACCCTTGGTTTTTTTTATAGAAAAAAGACATAGCAAATGGGAGTACGGGTCACCTGATGGTAAATGATCACCGGCGCCAACCGGATTAATCGCGTATATTTTAGATAATTACAATTTTAGAAACCCGACGTTTCGAACACTTAGCAGTAGTCCGTGGTCACGGGGACGCCGGGAGTTTACCACTCACTCACTTTGGTAACATTTATAGATGGCGTAATTGTTGATCTAGATCAGATTTTGCCAAGAGACCCAATTTGGCTTAAAAAACAAGTTATATAGAAACACATTTTTTATATAATTGTATTTTAAACAAGTTTATATACAAATACATTTTTTTATAAAATTGTACTATAAAGTAGCTTAGCTTTACGCTGTATCCCGTACATAGCGTACATAGACGGAACCCTAGAATATAGATAACAATAGATTGGACTGTCTTAACAGACACATCCATTCCCTACATTCCGTCGAATTCTGTTGCAATTCTGTTGTGGAAGCATTGCGCGTTGAGTGGCGGAACTTACCGCCGGGCCTTGCCTCGTCACAAGAGCGAAGAAATGAAAGTATTATGTATTTCACCTTCGCAGTCGCACGCTTGTTCCCCTGCTCCACGCGACGGCCTCATTTTTCTAATTTTAATTAATTATAATTTTCTACTATCAATTTATGAATGCTAAACTAATTTGTTAAAATATATGTGTGTATTTGTATAGATAATTATACAAAGTTAGACATTTTTTGGGGATTTCGCTTCGATTCGCTTCACTAATTTTACACGGGACTAACCCGTGTAAAATTACATTATTATTTTCAAACTGTAGAGTCTGCTTATATATTATCTTAAGAACTACTAGTCTGAATTAAAAATAATATTTTTGCATTATACTATTATTTACATTTATGGTTTATATGTGTCATTTATATACTTCAATATTGTAATTTATTTATTAATTATTTATAAATATCACAATAACACAGCCATCGTAGCGCTGGGACAGAAGCTTGCGACTGTTGCGACAGCTGTGTGTTCGGTTCCCATTCAGAGGAAAGAAATATTTAATATATGCATTTCCTCGCTCTAAGAACACGGCAAAGCTTGGCTTTGAGTTCCGCCACTCAACACGCAATGGCTGAAGAATTCCTCGGAAAGTGGGGGACGGAAGTTTCTTAATGGGAACTGAGTGTCTTAATATTAGGTTAGGCTGCTATATGCATCAAGCTAAAGATAAACCGGCTGGGATGATACGAGTTCGAGAAGATACAGGCATATACTAACTGCGCCACTTCGTTGTTTACTATTCAATTTATCGTACTCGTATACGTACGTCAGCTTCACGAAGCAGAGGGAACCTAGCGATATGACACTCAGTTTCTCATTTTCCGCCGATGGCTTGAGGCATTGTTTGTGGAGTGGCGGAACTTAACGCCGCGCCTTTGTTCGACACCAGAACAAAGAAATGAAAATATAAAAGATTAAACTTTATTGCATACATATAACATAAATAAAGAAAAAAGAAAAAAAAAAACATGTATTGCAATTTAAGCAATCTCTACCAGACCACCTTTGAAACATTATAGATTAGTTGTAATGAGGAAAAGGGCGATAACGTCTCAGTGCAAATTTTATTTATTGATATTAAATATATAATTATGAAAAGGCGATCAACTAATTCTAATATGATTGAGTTTACAAGTGACATTTTGAAATGCATGGACGAGGGGTATCAGGTTGACGTAATTTATACAGATTTCGAGAAAGCGTTTGACCGCGTGGACCATGTTATCCTTATGAAAAAACTATATGCCTTAGGTATACGAGGAGATTTATTCCGTTGGATGAAATCTTATA
>DWGR01002521.1:0-13531 GCA_018247715.1 Heliconius burneyi
GACAAGGCAAACGAGCGTTCGGGTCACCTGATGGTAAGTGATCACCGCCGCCCACGACCCCGTGCAACCCCAGAGGAGCTACAGGTGCGTTGCCGGCCTTTAAGGTGGAGGTACACGCGCTTTTTGAGGGTACCCATATCATATCGACCTGGAAACACTGCCGCGGGTAGGCCATTCCACAGTTCCGTGGCGCGTGGAAGGAAATTTCTACGAAACCGCACAGTAATAGAGTGCCACGTATCCAGATGGCATAATATATATTAACTATTAACTTAATAAGTATATACTTATACTGACATGTAAAACGAATCTGTAACCAGCACATTCATGTACTTTGAATGAGTTTTTGATAAAGTTCCAACGTGTATTATATAAAAACATCATAGATAGCGACGTCATTGCCAGCAAAATGGTAAAAGAAGGCAACGCTGGTTCAAGACAATGATTAGCTTTTATTTAATTAGCAATTTGATGAGAAGTCCTGAAAATTAGAGATATTTCTAATAGGTAACTTAGGGATGGCTCGCGTGATTACATTTTTATGCTAAACAATTTATGATTAAAAATTTGCATAGTATCTGAATTTAGTTCGTGAAAACTTCTCGGATTCTATTCTTTTGAATCTTTAAACTATATAACCTACACGGCATTCAGTTTTAGTGTAATGGAAACGTCATAAATATTATTACATAAATATTATCACGCAAGCAGAACGATCACGATCGACAGAGCACTCGACAAGGACTCCCTCAAGGACGTCCTCTTAGCCTTGAGGGAAGGTCAGGACTCTGTCGATATTTAAAGATGGCTGAGCTCCGAATGATGTATTAGAGTGCCGCTGTCCTGAGGGGAAGAGTTCACTTCCTCCATCTACTCCTCAGACAACAGAAAGTGGATGTGGCCCTCATAAATGATACCCACCTCCGCCCTCCAAACCGCCCGAAGATATTCTGCATATTCATATTTTTGCCATATTATGCATCAGGATGCCCTGGCAACCCACCCATTCAGAAGTCTTCTTATAGGGGTGAGGCGAAATATCATACACCAGTCGCTACCGCATCAAAACCTCTAGTCGTTCCAGTCTCTCCCCCTGCATCTTTCATCTTGGCTGTCAGCGAGGAAAAGCGGATACTCAACAGCACCACCTCTACTATCACCGCGGGGGACTGGAATGCTCACCACCCTGCTTGGAATTGCCGCACTGATTTTTTTTCGTGAGGAAATCATGTTACGGAAACCGGCCGGAGTGGGGACTCGAGCGGGTAATATGGGACTCGCCGTCTGGCAGATGTACTCCGTCCGAATATGCACTAAAACCTCACGGTGCTCCTCCTCGACCGCCATTCAGATGTTCCAGAGGATCGGACCCAGCACCGATCTTTGTGGAACACTGGTTGACACCTCGAGCTTTTTCCATCTTCCATCAGGAGCCGGAAAGGTCACAGACCTTCCGGACAGGTAAGCCCGATGACGCGGCGCAAGTATGGAGGCACACGATGGTATATAATTGTCTCCTTAATGCAGGGCTAGGGCAGGGAGCTGAAGGCGTTAGCGATGTCTAAAGACACCGCCAGGATTCCTTCACCCCGGGCCACCGCATTTTGTTTATGGGATTGCACCTCAAGTATGGCATCCACCGTCGATCGCCCCCTGCGGAAGCCATACTGTTTCTAACCTAACCTAACCAGTACTTAAAAATCGCCTAATCTGTAGCTGCGGTGGCGTTAGTACATAAATAATATGTTTTACTAATTATACATACTCGTATTCAGCCAATTTTAGTCGTTTTTGAATTCTATGGTGAATTTTTGCGTTTGACAATTTCGGTTCACACTTTTTGGATAGTTTATAAATTTACGAGTAAGAAAACCGTTAGATTATAAACTAACCTTTTTTATAAACTTACGGTATATATATATATAAACGACTAAAGATGTACTACAGATATAGAATAACGTATTTCAGAAGGAAGTTCATTCCAAAGAATGGCACATTTCACAGTGAAAGAATTGTAACAGAATTGGCTACGACACGCAGGTAATTTAAAAAGATTATCGCTCCTGGACCTAAGTTTAAGGCGTAGGATAGAATCAGAACCAAGGAAGCAGAAACGATCTTTTAAATAAGCTGGAGAGAGAGGATTATCTAGGATTGAATAAAGGAGAGTAAGCATCAAGAAGTTACGGCGGTGTCTGGTAGGAAGTCATCTTAAAATCGGTAGCAGTAGTGAATGAGCTAGAGTAGTTTTGGTTTTGACTGTTAGGAAATGTTTATTTAGTTTAAGGAATTCAGTACTAGCAAATAGTCTTCCAATCCAAGATAACGAGTTGTCTAAAATAATCCTAAGATTCTTTATAGACGCACTAACAATTAACGACACCATTAAGCTGTATTGAAGGCATTCTTTTAAAATCAAATAATTATATTTGAATTATTTTCATTTTCCGCGCTGGTAAAACGAATTCGGACTGAAAATAAAAATCGAAATATCTTAACACTAGTTTGTCTCTGCCGACTTGGAGTAAATTGTGAAGATGCTTTAATTTATATGTTAATAATACTTTCTGACAGATGCTATCGAAGAAAAGAGAATTTTTGGTAAATTTGGACTTAGACTACGTGATGCTGCAGCGATACTTGCGCAGGCAGTATCGCTGCAGCATCACTGTTGACTATTGTATCGATTGTATACTGATTATTGTTAAAATGTTACACTTTGTTTCTTAGAAATGTATACATAATAATGTGATCTGAGCTTGAATTTGGTGATGAAAATAAAAAAAACGCTTCGGATATTGCGAAAACATTTTATTAAATAAAAATAATAAATTAATCAAACAAAAAACATTTTACAAAACAAAACAGTACATAAAAAGCTAAAAATAGTAATAAAAAGTATATAAATACATGTTGAACTATAATTTGACTACTAAGTATAAAAGTGAAATCGCGCAGCCATAACCGCTGTGTAGAAACGTGGAATTACGACAGTTGCCTATTTTCGTAATCTGGACATCTACTAAGAAGGGATTTTGAAAAATTTTAACCTATAAGGGATGAAATAGGGGTTGGGTGGGTATGGATTTTTCTAAAATCAGTACCGACTTTTATAAATTTGAAATTCAGACTCTTAAAAATATTTCATTGAACACATGTTTCTTGGTTTTTTAGAATTCGCCCCCTAAGAGTGCAAATAAGGGGTTGAAAGTTTGTCTCGAAAATTCCTTAAATTGCCATCGATTTTTATTAAATTTGAAATTTAGACTCTTAAAAAGATTTCATTGAACACGTGTTTCATGGTTTATTAGAATTTACCCCTAAGGGTCTAAATAAGCAGGCGAAGCGTCGCCGCGCGCGTCCATTAGTAATATATCAAATAAAATAATTCGGTTTTTGAATTTATTCTGAAAAGTTCCAGAACAATATTAATACAAAAATGAGCAATATTAGAAATATTTTAAGAATGTTCCAAAAAAAGTCAATAACATTCAGTAGCAAAGTAAATTAGAAATATTACAATAACATTTTCAATACAGGACGTACAGAGTAGTGATGTAACGAATTTAAATCGAAAACTCGCGAACGCGAACATGGTCTTTTTTCATTTATGTCTCGTTTACGCCACAGTGTTTTTTAACTCAATTGAGATTAATTGTTATTTAGTAATCCCATTCTTAAACGTTATATGATTTCGAGTATAATGTTCAGTTACATTTTTCTATTTTCAAAACATATTTCTTATGAAAGGAATGTAATTTTAAACTATTAACCTATTATAATATATTCAAAGTGTTTATTTTTTTATATTCACATTCGCAAAATATTTGTCACATCACTAGTAAGTTAGTAAATATTCGAAGCGTACATAATATATTTTTATTTAAGCTATTATTTAATAAGCATATCTAAATTATATGTATTCCATTTTTTTTTGATATATTCAATCAGCATGAAGGCAATTTAACCTTAGAAACATTAAAAACAGGTAAATTCTTTTTGAATTCTTCGATATCCATGATAAAGTTCCTTCCATCGTCTTGTGGGTCCCCGGAATCGGTGGCGTTTAAATAATGGAGCTTCAAGCTCTTTGTGGCTACATTTCCTGTTGTTGCATTTCCATCTTTGGGGTTGTTTCCGACAATCTAAATTAAAAAAAAATAAAAATATTATTTAAATATTTCTACAATATATAATGAGGCACAGTGCCTGTTTGTAAGCTAATGGGTTGTGCTATCGATTTCTACCGGAACCTGAACATTTAATTTCTTACTCTGGTAAAAACACAAACTACGGCATTGAGTTACGCCCCTCATCACACAATTTCTCTAAAATTTGGCGGAACCCATATATAATGACACTAATCTCTAAATTCTCTAATCTCCATAGATAGTTTATATTTATATTGCACAACATTACAAAACATTTGGAAACTTGCAATGTAAGTGTACTAAATTAAATAGCTAAACACGCAGTTGTGTCGTCAATATAAGTTATTGTTTTGAGAAGTATATATACCAAATTTAATATATAATAAACGAGTTGAATACTAAGTCTCGTCTCATTCATCGTCACACATTAATTAATAATGAAAATACTCTTTAATAGAATAATGGAAAATGAAAATAAGGAGGAGGAGTGCTGTGACAAGCATGTCACTTTGGATTCAAAAAGCCCGTCTGTCTCCACCTTAAAGACCGGCAACGCACCTGTAGCTCCTCTGGTGTTGCACCCGAACGCTCGTTTGCCTTGTCTTTTTCCCATAAAATAAATCAGTTTAATTATTACCTGAACGGAAAGTTTCTTAAACAGCGTCTTGTTACCGGAAGAGAAGTGGTTTTCGATCCAATTGTTAATGTCGTCAATTTTCACTTGCTCCAGCGCCTCAGTCTGTAATAATAAGTATAAGTACAATAAATAAGATCTTCGATAAAAATAATTAGATATTTTCAATAAATACAAAATGTATCCATTGTAGCGCACCCGGACACTAAACTTCGAATGACTGTACATAGTTTATTGAATCATGATTATAAAAGATAAAAAATAGATCAAAATCGGATTCGTTCGGGAGCTACAGATAAAAATACAGATAGACACAAAGACTTGTCAAACTTATAACACCCCTTTGCTTGCGTGGGGCGCTAGTAATGAAATGCTATATCTAATACTATTAGTTAATAAAAAAAGGCAGAAGGTGGCAGCAATAGTGATGTATAATTACGTATTATGTAATTATTTATTCTTACTAATTCACCAGTTAATGAAATTGATCAAAATAATGCAATTACCTCAACAAACTGCCTTTGGAACTGGTACTCTTGGCTTACAATCTCACTCCAATATTTATCAACCTGCAAATTTGATGACAATTTTAATTTTAAGCAAACAAATCAAAAGTTATAAATAAATTTATAATGTATGTGTCTTAACACTAGGCCTATTTGATATTGTAGTAAGGTCGTTGTAGCATTAGGTGACACCGACTTCAAAATTATAAAATCTTTCTAAAATTGATTTGTTACGTTTTAGTTCGTTGTTAGAAGTCGGTTTTTTTTTGTTAAAAATTAATTTATACTAAGACGATAGTCTAGTATCTTGACGCTGACGTGGAAGTCTTGTAGACACCCTTCTGCCTGTAGCACCGGTGGGTCCCTGCGATCACTTGCTACTATCACTATCCGACGCGTAAGCTCATTGCTGTAAGGTACTGAAAGCGGTGGTGCTTAAATTTGAAAATCAGTGGGTAATACTCCGGATTTCATATTTTGCGGTGTCTATAAGATTACATGTGATGTCAATCGAAGGGGGGTTAAAAACAATTCAAATATCTTTTTTTTGTGTCGTTAAAAAAATGTTTTATATCCATGAAGCGCTAGTGGAAACTAAATCTTAAAACACAAGTATAAGGTATAAGGTTGGATTTCATTAAAATGGTCTAATGTCATAAGTTTGTGTGTAATAATATTTTGAATTTCGGACTGATACCATATTTTTTGTCGTATTTGTATGCAATCGGATATCTAGTATTTAGTTGATTAAAGTCTCAAAAAATTGTATATTTTGTTACAATAATGCCTCCAGAATTCAGCGGAAAATAGGATGGACAGCGGAGTCTCTTAACACTAGGTTTCCTCTGCCTACCCCGCCGTGTGCCGTGTGCGGGACACAGCGTGACGCTACAATATATAGTGATGACAACATTCACATTGACAAGACAAAGTTAATAAATAAAAAGATACAAAGCAAAATAATGACCTCGTCCTTTAGTTCATAATCGGCAGTAAGTTTCAGCTGCTCGAGGGCGAGCCTCACTGGGGCGAGCGCATTCTCACCGCCCTGTCGGGTGTCTTGAGCAAACTGCTTTACAAACGCCTCTATACGTTGATCTACGTATGACACGCTGTATGGAAATTGTGTGTAATGTTATTTTGATTGTATATATTGTCGACGAGTTGTGGCCTTCCTGGAGTCAGGCTTTCACTTTCACATTCATTCGAAAAAAAAATAAACAGTAAGAAAAATCTTTAAACCATATTTGCGCACCCATCTATAGCTAACTTCAGTGCGACTACGACCACGACAATTATATAATGATACTACGTAAGTCGGCTATTTGATATAAAATTAAAAGAAAACTAGTGACAATAGCATACTTAAACTTATCCACTTGTGTATTGACAGTAACGGAACACCCCAGAACTCCGTAAGTGTATCTCATCGTGGTGAACACATTGTCGCCGAGCTGTTCTTTAGTACGGAGCGTCTTGACCACTGGGTCCTGCAGAGCCATCTACATTCGTACGAGTAAATAGAGCAAAATACCATTAATTAGTGTAGAAATACTTTCATTTCATTTCACTTTACATAAATAAAAAGACAAAAAAGATAATAAAAATTAGATTACAAATTGACTACTCTGTCATCTTATGTGCGAATGTATGTATATATGTGACCTCACGTGTGAATGTGTGGTAGTGCATGTGTGGATGTATGATCACATGTGTGGAATTATATTTTTTACATCTGTAGATGTGTAATATCATGTGTGGATGTGACCGCATGTGCGAGTATGTGGCCTCTTTGTGCATGTGTGATAACGTGTGGATATACCATAACGTGAGTGGATGCGTAATCTCATGGCCTTACAACGAGTTTCTGAGATTAGCGCGTTTAACCAAACAAATTCTTCATCTTTATAATATTAATATAGATATAATTTAAATTATGGCCGTCGTGGCTCAGTGGCATAAGTGCATGATTGTAACACGACGGTTGTAGGTTCGATCCCCACTCGAGGGAGTGAAATATTTATTTACGGTTATATTTACATTTCTTCGCTCTGGTAACGAGGCAAAGCGCGGCGTTGAGTTCTGCCATTTGCACACGCAATGCCTCCAAAATGCGGCAGAAAGTGTGTAACAGAGTGTCTTAACACTAGGTTCCCTCTGCCTACCCTACTGTGTGCGGGATATAGCGTGAAGCTGATTTTAACTTATCCACAATAAAATAAATCTAGTTTATATAATATTAAAATACATACCTTGATAAGTTCTACAGTCTCCCTATCGTGAACATTAGACACTTCACCCTGGTAGTAGTCATTCACTATACTAGTAGTAGATGTGGGGTCAAAACTCTGTACCCGAAGACAATTCTCTCCTAATGGCAACTCATGTACCTTTATCTGTTAAGAAAAAATATAATAACATTGTATCTAGTATAAGAAAAAACTTAACCCATTTAGGATTAATTTAATGTCCATCTATTCATATGGACCGCTAAGCTGTACAAGTTATTGAAAGAGATAAGCGTTGATGGATCTTTTGTAGGATTTTGTAGGAAAATGTCCGCGTAATTAAAGCCTGTAGGGTATTTACTTCCCATTTGTCTAATACCATAATAGAATTTTGTTCAAGAAGGGAAAATTTACAGCTCACATAAATGTAGTTTTACTACTCGTTTTCGATTTTTTTTGCCATCTTATAAAAAGTTTCGCAGTGATTTAGCATTATCATAACGCAGTGAGCCAGCGTCGGACCGATAGACGCACCGATTGTGGGTTCGAGTCAGAGTCAGTGACCCAACATTAGGCATCAAGCAGTTCCTATGTTCTGTAACAAGAATATAAAATAAATTATTATTTACCTCAGGCATTTCATCCTCAGTCAGTCCCTCCCATTTTATATGTTTATGCACCTTCTCAGATATCGTGATCGCTTCATTCCAGGCGAGGTTACCTTGTACAAGTACCTTAAAAGTATTTTTTACTTTTAATTAATAAATTAAGTACCATTTTGCTTATTTATAATAATTGAAAATGAAGAAATATTACACCATTTTTTTCATTATTTATAACGATTAAATAATGAAATAACTATTTTACATCTTAGTGAATAGGAATGTTGAGGTCTTAGGAGTGCAGCGGCACAGCGTTCGACTGTATATGTTACCGTTATGGGTTCGATTCCCACATGTGGGAAACTACTTTCATTCCTAGTTTTGGTCACAAGCCTAAGCAAGTCGCTGCGCAGCCTGACATGCGATATCCCGAAAATTGAGTGTGTCTTAGGTAGGAGGTAAGATGCACGCACAGTCATAACCGCTGATGGTAGAAACGTAACACCCACTAAGAAGGGATTTTAAAAATTTTAAAAAGTTTGTATAGATTTTTTTTTATATTCGCACCGATTTTTATAAAATTTGAAATTCAGACTCTTAAAATATTTCATAAATATATTTAATTAATATTAGTATGATTTAAGCGGGCGAAGCCGCGGCGGTCCACTACACTCTTAAAAATATTTCATTGAAGCTGCGCGCGTCCGCTAGCATCTACATATATTTACAGACGTGTTATTCTCACCTGCAAGTACATTTTCTTTAACAACTTGTGAGTGTATTTTTTCAATTCGGTATACGTAATATTTTGTATGACGGCGGCTTTGTCCCTCAGAGATATATATGGCTCCTTATATACATTGAACCGGACGTCTCTGTAACAAGTATTCAATTCAGTAAATAGTTTAAATTGTATTCGATTTGGTATTTATTTGGTTTTCTACAAAAAAGTGCCCAAGTTTACGATTCTAGGTTAACAGGAAATAAAACTTATAAAAATTTTGAAGGTCAAGGTAATTTTTTATTTTTTTATTTCGGTGACAATTTCATACAATATAGCATAAACTCTCCTATCTTTTGATTGCGTTGTCTTGAAGAAAATATGTCGAGGTGATCTTGACTAAAATCCTTTTAACAGACAGAAGACAGTCAAATATACAAATAAAAAATATTTTATTGGTTTCGTTTTCTTCGTCATGAGTTACTAAACCTATATAGTAAAAGCTATCACACTTGAACATGGTGTGTACTCCTTACTCTTCGAGCTGGTCCGGCTGGATGAGCAAGTTGTAGTAGGAGCGCGCGCGCTGCTCGCGCACCGCCTCGAACAACTGCTGCGTGTGGTTGCCCGCGTACATCTTGCGTGACACCAGCTCCACCAGCAGCTGAGGATAGAAACATTCGAGGGGATCTGATGTCGTACATTTTTATTTTGAAATAATAATACGACAATTAGGGAAAGCTATATTTTATATTTACACAATTTCAGGATTAATTATTTATAAGTTTGTAAGAAAAGGAAGTTATCAATTCGACTGTAATTTTTTGCTTACCTCAGAACTTTTAACTGAGTGAACCGATTTTGACAGAACTTTTGACTGAGTGAACCGATTTGAAAGCTGGGGTGTTTCGTATGGTCCTATTTTAATGGACCAATCATTTCTGACAATGACATGACCACAACATGAAAAAATCACTAAGTCTTGAATTTGCATGAAGTATGTGCGTGTCATACTTCATGCAAACTAAGAATGGACTAATAACTCAATATCCCACCAACTGATTAAAATGATTATTTATTATCGGAAAAGACACAATCCAAAGGTAGTTTATTGAATGTTTGGTTAGGTTTTGTTTATGGGATCCGGTTGAAATTAAAAAAGTCGGCTTTTTTTGTTAAAAACTATAATTAATTTACTTGAACTCGGACATACTTTTATTGAAAATAGTGAAAAAAAGTTTATATTTACATGTAGATTCTGGTTGTAACCGCTCACTTTCAACGTCAATCCTTTTTGAGAAGTCTCCAACGAGTACGCTATGTCAACCACAGTCGCCGGGTACAACTCTTCCTGTTACAATAGAAAAATAAAACAAAATTATTTCTACATACAGCTTGACATGTTTTTTGTCAGTTTTTACCTTGTAAAAAAAATCATATACGAACAAACATGCTAATGGAAATGTAAATCTACTGTTAAAAAGTATTGAGGTAAGGCAAACCTTCGTAATTAATATTGATAATATACATTAATTAATATTGATAAATATATCATATAGTAAAATTTAAAAAAACCGGACAAGCGCAAGTCGGGCTCGCCTACGGAGGGTTCCGTACAGAAACTGGAGGTCTGAGGTTTTTTTTAATTCAAGCTCAGCCAAGCCAGAGCCCTTTCACTTGATACCTCACTTAAACTAGTGGCTTTTATATCAAATTATGCCCCCACTAATACGGCTATTATTTTTTAAATTTAAATACAAATCTATAGTCAGATTTTTTCCTGAACAAGTGCTTGTAGATGCTAGCTGCCAAATTTCATAATTCTATGTCAACCGAAAGTATGAATTTTGATTTCTTTTATAGTGTCAAAATACGTGTATTTTTTTTTTGTATTTGAGTATATGGTGTGAATTTTAACTTGATACCTCCAAGCGTTCTTCTACTGAGAGAAATGCTCTTAACAGGCAGACAGACGGACAGACAACAAAGTTATCTTGTCTTATAAGAGTTCCTTTTTTCCTTAAAAAGTACGGAACCCTAAAAACAGCTTCCTTTTTAATAAAGAATAATATATTTGACAATAAATATATATATACATACTGCAAGTTGTTGTTGTACTACACCAGTCCAGATATCGATGAGACAAGCGCTGGAACATGTCAAATAATCAATAATAAGCTGAAGTAAGCGTCATTTGCTTTTGTATTATTTTCATCTAATCAATATTCAAAAATAAAATATTTTTTATTTTCATTTCCTCGCCTTGGTACCGAGGTGAAGTGCGTTGTGTGTGACAAGCAGTGCCTCAAGAATGCGGTGGAAACTGAGGTGCCATAATTGGACACGGAGTGTTCAAGCACTAGGTTCCCGGATTCCTTTTGCCTAACATATTTTTTTCCTCATTTTAGATAATGATATACAACAATTGATGCACAACAAATAATTCGTAGCCGATAGAAATTACATTCTGAAATTCTGAAAGATACAAGACGATGGTGATGTGAATTGTATTCTTGTTGGTTATAAATGTTTTTTTTTTCTGTTATTTTAAAATCAAATTCTACACATATTTAAATACGATAAATTAATATATAATAAGGTTAATTTTAAAACTTACTCTCGTGGCGTAAGTAAAATGAGCGGAGTAAGGAAGTAGAAATAAAGTAAGGCTATGGGAAGTCGAAACTTGAAGTCTGGCTTGTACCACACCTCCATGTTACTATTCTTACGTAGTAAATTTGGTTGATCCAATCTGCAAAGGAAAATATTTAATTTAGAATCTTAAGAAAAAAAGGTTTTAAATATGGTTAATATAATAAGGTTTCGATTACAGTAGTGCTGGTCAAGCTGAAGTTCGCCCAGATGACTGCGCAGACTATATATTTTAATTTTTTTTCATTTTCTTACCAAATAAACAAAACAAATGAGTCCAGAAGGCTTAATTTAGGACGGCCGACGATGCAACCTACTGTATATATAATATAACACTACCCTGCTGCTACAAATGCGATGCGAGGTACAGTTTGTAGTTAAGTAAAAACAAATAACATTATCTATATATTATATATAAACTAGCGGCCTGCCAGCGGCTTGGCCCGCTTGCCTGGGTACGCTATATAATTACGACTTAAACCGTTGAATATAATATAGTAATCTTTATATAGATATAGTTGGCTATAAAAATTCCGCAGGCAGACTAATGCCTTGACTACTTAACATATTTTATTATATATGGAGATTAAAAGAAAAAAAAAACATTTTTAGAAAAAGCTTTTATGCAAACGCTCTAAAAAAGGGAAAATAAAAATTTGTCTTTTTAAATTAGTACTACTTTAATTCCACCTCTGTTCTTGGAAATAGCCGTGCTTTGCTCTACTGGGATCGGTCTTTTATTACTGACAGGTATATTGTTGCCAATAGACCTGATGAAGTACCAGTAGACCGGATGGTGCGCCGTGCAGTGATTGTTGACATTACAATCCCACATGGTGACAATCTCGTGACGGCCGAAAAAGAAAAACTATCTAAATATTTGGACCTAGCCCATGAGATTACCGCCATGTGAGATGTCCATTCGACTATCATTGTGCGGATAGTGGTTTCAATTAACGGTTTAATAGCGAAAAGCCTCGACCAACATCTTAAGAGGCTATCGCTTAACTGTTGGATATAAGAAGTAGTTTTACTTGAGACGACACGTATTGTCAGGAGGTTCCTCTCTCCGGAGCCCTCGCTACCCGTGGCCACTTATTGGACTCTTCTCTCGCCCTCGGAAGAGTATCATATTGAATTGGTATAAAGAATTTTTTTTTTATGGTAAAAGCATGGCAAACGAGCGTACGGGTCACCTGAAAGTAAGTGATCACCGCCGCCCACGACACCGCGTAACACCAGAGGAGCTACTGGTGCGTTGCCAGCTTTTGGGGTGGCTGGGCCCCGGAGCCCGGCATTACCTAATGCGAAAGGCAGTGGCATAAAGCCACTACTTCACGCCGGTTTTAAATGCCGGGGGTGGTAATTATCCGGTCGAGTCTACCCATGCGTGTCGCCATTCCTGGCGGCGTGACTCTCCCACTCGTACTTTAGTCGCCTCTTACGATACCACCAGTACCAGGGTGATCCTATTCTAAGCCGGGAACACACGACTAACGACTACTATTATACCTTTAAATGTATTTTTTTATAACAATTTTATTTAAAATGTAAAATTTATTCTCTTATATAATAGATATTGTTTCATTGAACACGTGTTTCATGGTTTATTAGAATTCACCCCTAAGAATGCAAATAAGCAGGCGGAGCTGCTCGCATCCGCTAGTATAATATATTTCTACTAGCGGCCCTGCTCGCGGCTTCGTCCGCATACCGCCTATTTTCTTTACTTGCTATATTTATATGCCACCTATATTTATTTATACTAAATTTGCCAACAGATTGATTATATAATTTATATATTCTTTTTTTTTTTTATGGAAAAAGCATGGCACACGAGCGTACGGGTCACCTGATAGTAAGTGATCACCGCCGCCCACAACACCGCGTGACACCAGAGGAGCTACTAAGTGCGTTGCCAGCTTTTTAGGTGGTTGGGCGCCGGAGCCCGGCATTACCTAATGCGAAACGCAGTGGCATAAAGCCACTACTTCACGCCGGTTTTAAATGCCGGGGGTGGTAATGATCCGGTCGAGT
>DWGR01002522.1:0-13529 GCA_018247715.1 Heliconius burneyi
GAATAACTGAATACGTTAGATGTGTGGTACATACTAACTTACACGTTATATAAATGTGTATTTTTATGATATGTTATATGTAAAACTTTGTCTAGTAATAAGGCTAAAGCGGAAAATATTATTTTTCTTTTTTTTCCCTAGCCTGTACTGTCCTAATGCTGGGCAAAGGCCTCTCTACATTTTTTCCACTCTGGTTTAAGCACCAGTCAGGCTTGTAATAGTCCAGCTCGTCACGCTATCACCGTTTTGGTCTGCCAATTCTCCTTTTATAGTCCGAAGATTTCGCTCAAGACTCTTCAGGCATGCGACAGACATGTCCAGCCCAATCCCATTTCAGCATAACGGCTTTCATCCTCACGTCAGCGATTTTTGTGCGAGAGAGCAGTTGGGTGTTTCGGATGTTATCCATTAATTTGACACCTAATATGCTGCGCTCCATTGCACGTTGACTAACTTTCAAGGCAGACTTCTGTGAATTTGTCAAAGAGCAAGTCTGAGCACCGTAGGTGAGCACTGGAAGGATGCATATGTCCATCAGTCGTCTTTTACGTCGCAGAGGAAGGTCTCCTTTCATATGATCACCCATAGACCAATAGTTCCACCAGGCATGTTGTATTCGTCTTTCGACTTCTTTGTCTTGTCGGTACTGAAAGGAAACTATTTGACCCAGGTATATTCTTGGACATATTGCATCTCCTCTGAACCTACGGTCACCTTTTGTTGTACACTGTTGGTTATCAGCTTGGTCTTTGCCATATTCATTTTTAGTCCAACCTCAAAGCTGGCTTTACTTAAGTCTTCAAGAATAGTTTGCAGCTCTGATGCGGATGACGAGAATAAGACGATTGTTTATATTAAATATCGGACCCGAGGTATCAAATTTTATTGCTGCTGTGCTCTGTTTATAAATATAGCGTAGTAAATTGATATAAAATGGATTCTCTACAGGATTTCCTCTCCGTCAGATGACTCAGGCAAATGGAAAAATATAAAAATATTATAATTTAAATGTTAATAAAAAATATTATAATTTTGTATTAATTGAAATGCTACTATCAAACTGTCATCAACCTCTTTATACATGTCCTCCGGCTTACCTCCATCCAGTAGGACTAGCAGAGAGGCCGTGCCCTCCCCAGAAACAAAATGATTTTTACGTGACCTTCTTACTTCTACTCTTTCTACATAAATCGTAAGATTATATTTGCACTATAGGTTTTTTATTGAGTAATACTTTAAATCAGCTTCACGCTGTATCCCGTACACAGCAGGTTAAGCAGAAGAAACCTAGTGTTAAGAGTTAAGAGAGCTAACAGACGCCTCAATATAATATACAAGTACATATATGTATGGATAATTCAATTCCAAAGTTCAAATTTATATCATCGCCTAGCCCACCCCTAGCCCTTTACTTTAAACTCATTTAAAAGTCCGCTGCCGCGTTTGAGCAAATATAAAACAATTTCAATAGAAAACCTTCGAACTTTGGACCTTGTCACTCTTGTAGTGGTCAAGCTTCAAAAAGCCACTTGAATTGTGTACAAACTTTTATTATATTTAAATTATACGATAGGAGATGTATTGTTTAATAGTAAAGCTTGAAAATATTATAATAATAGTTAAACTGAACCAACCCTAATTATAAAGAAATATTCTATAAAAAAATTTTACATTGCATTGTTTAGAATCCTTTAATTTTCTACCAATACCTTCATAGTCCATGGGTGAATGAAATTTTATAATTTCATTGATATCTTCCGCTGTATGCCACATATAGCTGGATCAGCAGAGAAAAAATTGTGTTAAGACACTCCGTTCCCCATTTTATGGGCTACTTTGGAGACATTTGTGACACAACAGAACAATGAAATATAAATAAATAGAGATTGAACCCACAATTATCGCGTGCCCAGTCACATTCTCTCTCATTGCAACGTGTTGTAATTTTTTTAATATGATTTACTATTTTTTTAGCAATAATCAATCGAAATATATTCAAAACAATCATAGCATAAGCATATTGCTGAAAAGCCGACCTTAAACAAAGAAAATTAAGAAAAAAAAGAGTAAAAATTTTAGCCTATATTTCAATGACCGTAGAGTCTTTATTTTTTTTCAAAGTAACAATTGTACCTATTGGCATACGGAATGACCTAACCCCATGTAATTGAGCATAGACAATGCACAATTTTTTTTAATAAAGAAAAAATACACACTGGCCGCCGTCCAGGCTAATAAAATGCTTTTTTTAATAGCGAATATTTTTTGTGGTAGAAGTGTCAATTTGACGTTTTATAGTTGTTTTTTTATTTTGATATTTAAAAAATGTTATATTTTGACAGTAACCAACTTGAATTCATTAGATTATAAATGTCAGAGAATTTGAATCTAAATCGCTGCTTTTTTCACTAATTGCTTATTATACACATCTAGCAATTCCATCGCTGTTTTAAATACAATGAGATCGACAAAAGAAAACACATTTTCCAATACATATCCAACTGAAAATCGAATCCGTAACCATCACCAAGCTTAAATAACAATTTAACAAAAAAGGACACAAAATCAAATATAGGCATTAAAGTTCATCATATAAAAAAATAATCTATGCCCAAACTGGACTTCAAACAAAAGGGTAAAGAAATTAATAATTCAATCCTCATATAAAGTACTAAGAGTGCTTCAGTACTGGACGCAGCTGTACATTGTACATACACATTACACATACTATAAAGAACGTACGCACATGATAAATAGCCTAGGGCAATGTTTTACTTTATAGGATTTTTTAACTATTTACTTGTTAGTTTTCACGTGTATGTATATTTTAAAATGGCAATCTTGAAAATTATTAATAGCAATAGGTTCCCAGGATCCCATACCTGCCCTAGCAGGGTAGTGAAGTATAAATGATTCCCAGACATTGGATGTTTGTTGTGATTGGATGGATATATATTTATTTTATATTTATCGCTTTGATAACAAGACAAAGTGCGGTGTTTAGTTAAGCCTCTCGACACAAACAATAAAAGTTAGATAGTGCGTAGTAAACGGAGTGTCTTACCACTAGGTTTCTTCTATCTTCACTGCCATGCCCCACGCTATAGCGTGATTAAAGCGACGCGATATATCGCGCATATAATAGGCTCCGCTCCATAATTTCCAGCCGACTTTGGAGAAACTGCGCGTTGAGTAACGGAATTCAATACAGCGCTTAGTTTTATGACTACAGTGAACAAATAAAAACGATTCATTCCCCCAAGTAGGAATCAAATTTGCAACCGTCGCGCTTACGAACACGACTCTGTTTAAAATTATTAACACGCTTTTTAAATTTAATAAATGTAACTCAGAAACGCTTTAACTGTACCAAAATACATTTATTCTAATTCTCCTCAAGTACTTCTTCATAATTATAACATTAAAAAGAATATTATAATACTTACTAAGAATGGCAGTCGCTCTCCCTTTGCCACTTGACATCGTGAAGAAAAAAAAATATGATTCAACCAAGAATAGGGTAACTTGATACACTCTGCGTAGATTACTTTCATTTTGCAAAAAGAAAAAAAATACCTTTTGTTTTTTAAACTTCGCTGCCTTCAAGTATGGGGATGAGTGTGAAGTAAAATTTTATTATGACAATATTTCTTTTCTCATTCTGGAGAAAAAATTGTTTTTATTTTTACGCTCTGTAATAAAATAAACCGCGGCGTTGAGTTCTGCTACTCAACAGGCAATGTCTTAAAAATTGGGTGGTGTCTTGGGAACAGAGTGTACGCTAGGTTTAAGGAGGATTCACATTATAGTGCCGCTCACGGTTCCTTATCCACCGATCTCATGTTCTTATATGAGAAATATTATCTAATCTAACAATAGTTATAGATGTTTTCGTTGTTTCTCTCATAAGAATATATTTAACAGACTGAGATCACACCAAAAGGAACCATGACTGGTGATAGTGTGAATCTTCCCTTATTCTGCATACCTGTTACATATGGAATACAGAGTAAAACTGTAAAAAATAATATATTTCTTTCGTTTGGTTAAAAATAATATAATTTTTCGACTGGTTATTCATTGTATGGAAAAGGCAAAGAAATTGTACAAAAATATTCTTTATATATAAAAACTTAAACGTAGCGGTACGCGATTCCGTGAAATATTTAATTTTCATTGTTTTTTTCAGCTTCACGATGTATCCAGATTAGGCTGGGAGAGGCTCGTGCTAAGTCACCGCACGCCACTTTCCGCCAAATTCTGGAATTCTAATTCTTTGCTTTACTATCTTCTGATAATTATTTTTAAGCTTTCGAATATTTTATAAAACATCTTCATGCTGTATCCCGCACACAGCAGAGTAGCCAGAGGGAATCTAATGTTAAGACACTCCGTCCCCATTGTCCTCATTCATTATTTTTGTCATTGTTTTTTCTATATTTTTTTTTACAAAATTATCAGCTATAAACCTATTGCTATCTGTTACTTGAACTAAGTTTAGAAATGGACAGAACTGGACTTAGACTGGACTGAACTGGATTTTCATTTTCTTCATCAATGTGCAATTAGATATTTATTTCTTTTTTTTATCGTCGTACTGGTTCTTTGCTTCTACACCAGAGCGAATAAAATGTAAATATTAAATATTAATTTCCTCAAATGGGAATCGAACCCCAAACTGTCGCCTTTACAGTCACACTCTACGCTCCTGCGCCATGACTGGCCTCAATAGCATCTAGAAATCAAAATGGCTCGTGTTGTACTTACAATTGATGGACATTTAGGTTTAAAAGAAATAGCGATAGTATAGTAAAATACTATACTTGAATAGGTGAATTGTTTTAAATAGACTGAAGAGGACGTCTATCTCAATAGCAATTAATTATAAGAAACCACCTCCTAAGTGATTTGAGGAAAGCAGTAACTTGTAGACGAGAGGCGTTTTTTGATTTTTATGATATTTTTTATTATAGCGCAAACGAAGCCGCGTGCATGTTGCTAGTATAGTGAAATTTATCTTAGTGTTACCCTAAATTACGCAAAATCTTTACATAAGTTGTAGTCTATGTGTTGTTACAGCAGTTTTTGCCTGAAAGTCATCCATCCATATTGACAAAATTTCACATTTATAATAAAAGTAGGATAAGATAAATAGAAATTATAATCAGGATCATAATTTATATTTATCCTATAGAGCGTTGGTGAGTTCCGCCACTCACACGCCTCCAGAAGTCGGCAGAAAGTCGAGAATGGAGTGGCTTAACACGAGGTTCCCTCTGCCTACCCTGCAGTCTGCGGGATACAGCGTGAAGCTTATTAATAATTTTTTTGTAATCAGGATAAACTCAGAAAGTAGCTGTTGTTGCACATTAAGGTAGCCTGAGACTTAAAACGCGAAGGTTCCTGGTATAATCTTTATTCAGACGGATGAATTATTAGCATTTTCACACTCTGAGAGCTCAGAAAAAACGCAGCGTTGAGTTCCTCCAGTCAATATGCAGTTTCCCAAATTCGTACGGAAAACAAAGATTAGAGTGTCTTTACTCTAGGTTTCGTACCTTAAAATACAGAAAATATGAAGTTAGAAAATCTGTTGTTTTTCATTACTTAGCCCCAACTTAAGTATTTTAAGTGCGCTATTAGATCTAACACAGGAATAAATGGTAGATTTTTCTATTAAGAATTTATTCTATTAAAAGAAAAAAAAATAAGTATAATAAATGGCACCTGGAAATAAAATAAAGTAGAAAAAATAAAGTATTGTAACTGGAAAAAAACCAGTTTAATGAAATAAATTAATTTGTATCTTACTTAACGCTGTATTCCACATGGAGTAAGGTAGACAGAAAATCATTTTTTGAGCTCGCTCTCTTTGTCTTGTAACCAAAGCCAAAAAAATAAAATATTTCTCTCCCCCGAGGTTCCCGATTGGGAATCTAAACCTGAATTCGATTACATACGACACAACAGTCTCACAGTTTTAAGAAAAATTAAAAGAAAAATCAGCTCAAATTTTCATTATTTTTTTTAGGTAATGTAACTTTTGTATAAATAACATAATAATCTCGATTATTTTTGTGCGTTCAAAAATTACATGATGACATTTAAAAGTAAGGGTCAAGCGTGATACAGGCGGACAGAGACGTACTGTCCCAAACGTGACAGTAGTGGGTTCAATTCCCACTCGGGTGAATAAATTTTCTTTTTCCTGCTTCAATTAATGCTTCGAGGTTTCAAGTAGAAAGCAGAGAATTTAGTGTCTTGATACTAGGTTATTTTCCCTTTGGGTGGGATTTATAGTGAAATTATAATAACAGTTATTATTCAAAATAATCCTGTAAACAATTTATTTATGTTTGTTTTCAACAAAATTTCAATTTCTCTTATATTCGCATCTATAATGTAAGTTGATGATTCTTAAAAAATGCTTTTAATTAACGTACGTCAAATGTAAAAAGTTCTAAGCAAAATGCTCTTATTTTTCTAAAAAGGAATTTTTGAACATCTTCACGTATAAAATCCATTATGAATTTCTAAATACAAACAGAGTGTCTCAATACTAGGTTCCCTCTGCCTACTCTGCTGTACGAGATACAGCGTGAAGCTACAATAATTCCTCGCATCAGCATTGACAGTCGCCATTTTAGAAAAAAAAGATGGCTGGTAAGTGAAAAATAACTAACACGCAACATACGGGAGATGCGTGCGGGAAGATAAAAAAAAATCAGCTTACACTTATTCACGCCTAGGCGAAAGGATACCCGCCCTTTTTTATCTACCGCCATATTACATAGACATTTAATAGGGCACCGACTTGTGTAGTACGCGACTAGGGTATGTGTACACAAGTGTAATTATCAACGTTATTTTTTAAATATATTTCTTATATTTCTTATGGCTTAAGTATTTTGTAGAGAGAGTCTTAGTGATGTATCACTCTGCCCTCCTTCTTAATAGATATTCATTCAATAAAATTGTATACCTATTGCAAATGGAACTTTAAGTTGTATTTTGTCTAATCAGATTTAATTTAAACAATTAAAAATCTCCTAATATCGTTCCTGAACTAGTAAAAACCTAATCCTTTTTCTGTATTAAGATAAATAATATTAATATACTTATATTATCTATTTAAAAAAAAATACCATCACTTGCCAGCGAGTGCATCCCAAGCCTAACAAGTAACC
Organism: Heliconius burneyi; assembly: GCA_018247715.1. Classification (NCBI taxonomy): domain Eukaryota; kingdom Metazoa; phylum Arthropoda; class Insecta; order Lepidoptera; family Nymphalidae; genus Heliconius; species Heliconius burneyi. The sequence goes on from DWGR01002522.1 coordinate 7,188, forward strand.
ATATAAAATTCCTACCATTTCAAAGTGGGGTAAAAAGTTCAATACACTTTAATACATAGGAAACGCACATAAGGGGTAGGATCTAGGGGTGACATTGTCCACAGAAGTTAGAACCAAGAATCTAGCCATACAAACTGTGAATGCCTAGAAACTAGAAAAACTAAAGGACTACTATGAATCATGGATGGATTTAATTTGTATGAGAATAGAATTTATGGGGGAACGCTTTGGTTTTTGTCGGGTGTGAATTTTTATTCTTTCATTCATTTAGTTTTCTGAAAAAAAATAAGAAAAGGTAGAGATTTCATTATTATTTGTGTTATTTATATGTTTTTAAATGCCTTCAGACAACGTTCATCTAGTTATATATTAATCTGTTTTCCATATCCAATGTAACTATGTGGCGCAGAGGCACAGCGTATTGCTGTAAAAGGCTACGTTCCAGTTCTGGATTCAACTCCTGTCCAGGGGGAAAATTATATTCATTTTATTGCTCTGGTATCAAGATAAAGCGCGAATTTGAGTACCGCTACTCAACACGCAATATTTTAAATGATTTTAAAGTAGAGAGTGGAAAATCATAACACTAGGTCCACTCTACCTATCTGAATAAGAACCGAGTTAGAGCTGAACTCACATCGAAACTGTCCAAGCCAGTGACCAGTTAAATTAGTGAGTTAAATTTAGATTCACATTTTACTATGACATTTTGTAAACTCCTTAATTTCTATACTAACAAAATAAATAAATCAGCTTCACGTTGTATCCCGCACACGGCAGGGTAGGCAGAGGGACCCTACCCTGGAGTGGAGAGGTGGAAGTTAACGTTGTGCTTTTTGCTTCGATACCAAAGCATCGAAACGAAAATATTAATTTCCGTATATATTTCGACTTAGTTCCTGCTAGTTTTAATTTCTTTGAAATATTTTGATTTCGTTATTATATAAAAAAACCTACTTTTACTCGCGACTAAGCCTTTTTTTATATATAGAAAAAGACATGGCAAACGAGCGTACGGGTCACCTGATAGTAAGCGATCACCGCCGCTCACGACACCGCGTAACACCAGAGGAGCTACTTGAGCGTTGCCAGCTTTTGGGGTGGTTGGGCGCCGGAGCCCGGCATTACCTAATGCGAAACGCAGTGACATAAAGCCACTACTTCACGCCGGTTTTAAATGCCGGAGGTGGTAATGATCCGGTCGAGTCTGCCCATGCGTGTCGCCATTGCTGGCGGCGTGACCCAAAAAAAAAAGAAAAAATAAATAAATAAAAAATACTAAAATTTTATTCAAAATTAAAATATAAATTTAAATTGTCTGTTTATCCGGCGTTTATTTTTGACACGCCAATTAACACAATTTACTTTGCTAAAATATCAGCGTGCATATGATGTTAAAACCATTTTCATGTGACAAATATTTTAAAAAATACATGTGTATATAAAAAAATGTATTTTTTTAAATTTAAAAAAGGAAAGTGCGTGATTAAATATCGCCTTACAAAGCGCGGCGTTGTGTTCTGCCACTCAACACGCATTGCTTCCAGAATTCGGTAGAAAGTGGGAAATGGAGTGTCTTGACACTAGGCCTCTTGGCCCTCTGCCAATCCTGCTGTATCACTGCTATCGCATTAAGTAATGCCGGGCTCCGGCGCCCAACCATCTCAAAAGCTGGCAAGGCACCAGTAGCTCCTCTGGTGTTACACGGTGTCGTGGGCGGCGGTGATCACTTACTAACAGGTGACCCGTCGTTTGCCATGACATTTTCCATAAAAAAAAACCTCTGTCTCTCAGTGGGAATCGAACCCACAACAGTCGTGCTGAGAGTCATCTCTTTGAACCACGACGACCTCACAAAAATATGCTTTCCTATTTATTATAGATGATTAAAAAAACAAACATTCGACGTCATCAACATTCCCTTACACTTATTTAACATATTTTTCCTTTTAAAATATTCGCTGTGTTCCCTTAAAGAGGTTTTAATGTCCTTCCGAAACCTCTCGGCTGAATCCGACCGCTATCTTGACCTTTTTAGTCTGTATATTTAAAAAAAAAGAAATATGAGGAGTTCTTGAAAAAATGGCGCCGCTCCTGAGGACTGGTGAGTGCGTGAATTGAAATAAATGTGAAATGAAAACAAAATGGACGGAATTCTGTTTCATAATAAGGTGTAACTATAGGATTTTTTTTATCTATACAGTGGTGCAGGGTAGTTACATTTATTTTTGTAATGCACTGACCGTAAATTAAAATATATAAAACTACATAAATATATTTTAAATATTCTTTTTATAATTACGAGTGAAGTGAGCGGGGGACAATGGGATATTTTTTTTTATCTAATATGTATTATGAACGATTATAGATGAAGAACATTTATTAATAAGGGAATAATTAATTTTATAGCATCTATAAGATTATGATGCTTTTTTAAATAATTTCTAGTATTTGATTTAGTAGTATTGTCCTATATTTCCTTTTTTATTGTTCCGTGCCTCATACTGGAAAAACAAAACCCCATGAGGTTTCAGTGTTTTGAATTACCTTGTTGTCCGTCTGTCAAGACCATTTGCTGAAATTAATATTGAATTTCAGGATGACCCTTCCTCAGTCCCTTGAAGTACAGAAAAGATCAAACTTTTAGGTATACGCAATCAAAAGATACGCACTTATGCTTTTATTTGCTGTATTTAATATGAAAGTCACCGCGTTATCAATACTTATATAAACTTAAGAAATTTAGGACTACAATCAAAGGACAAAGGAAAACTTCCGAAAAGTGAAAATTTATAGATGTTTCATAGAAAAAACTATTACAAACCTATACTTGTAGTTCCTTTCATATAAAATAAGTGCCAACGATAGCAAACTTAAGTGTGTCAATTTTCTGTCATGTTTTGATATAAGTACTCTTTTCTTTACATTTTCTTTGTAACAGTTTGTAAGAGATTGCTTGAAACTGTAAGACTTTTGTAGTCGAACATATGTGTCTGTTTATATTTGTTGTTTTTCTTTAATGTTTTTATACAGCCTGTGTATTTTTTAAGAAAATTAAATAATTTATTAAAAAAACCAAAGCTCTTCATACTAATAATAGAAGACGTTATAGACGAAGTTGCTGGCAATAACTAGTTTTAAGTTTTAATTTATTCTAATTTTAAAATTGAATATGGAATTTGAATATTTGAAAATATCTTTAAAACTAAATATTTATTTTTAATTTCACGCTGTATTCCGCACATAGTAGAGTAGGCAGAGGGAATCAGAATACCTAGTGTTAAGGCATTCTGTTCTCATTAACGCACTTCCGTTCCCCAATTTCTGCCAAATTTTAGAGGCATTGAGTGTTCACTAGCAGAATTCAACGCTACGCCTCGTCTCGTTACCAGAGCCACGAACGAGACAATCGAACCCACAACCAAATCGAACTAAAAATATGTGGAAATATATATTTTTTTTGTATTTCGTAAGGGTCGCTAACATTGTAATTTTCATATAGAAAACAGCAACTGAATTTGTTGCCGGTTCTCCTCAGCAGAACTGTCTTCTATGTGGGTGGTTTATGTGTGGGCTTTATGTTTGTGCGAAGGTTCAAAAGCGCTTACAAAAGTCTATTTTATTAGAAAATATTAACATTCAACCCTAGGCCTACCTTGTCATGCAGTAAAAGCGTGAAGCGATTTTTATTTTTAATTTCAAATTTCTAGAGATGTATTCTAGGGAGGCATGAATTTTACATTTAAACAGATATGTTCATAAAAAAATTTTTTTTTTTCAAGGTAAATATGTTGTTAGTATAATTTCTAAGATGGGCACGACACTAATCTGGGGTGGGCAAGGGTCACCCGACCCCGTCTGCCCCTAAGCCCAATATACTGTCGTAAAGCTTGGAGAGTAATTATCATCAAGCAGATGTAATGATGGCTAAAGGTGGGAGGTGAATCCCTGGGATGTCTATTAGTAAAATCGTAATTTGATTAAAGATTCGTTCTAATATATTCTTTTTATTTCTCCTGGTGACGAAGATCTGATGATATTACTGGAAGTAGCTTATGGCATTTAACCGTGTTTTTAGTTTCATACACTTATAATTTGATTTTTAATTGAACCCACTACAACCTAGACAGTCTAGATAGCAAATAAAATCTACCTAGATAAAAGAACCTAGTGTATTTAATGACTTACTTTTCCCATTGCCTATAAAGTAGAATGGAGGTGCCTACTCGCATATGACGAGGTGTTTGACGACACCCCAGATACAGTGTAGGGTTGACACAAATACGCACTTTTTTACGCATATTTTAATACATGTTTTGTTAGATGGGTAGTGACTGGACACTATATTATTGAATTCTTTTATTAAAATAGCTTTACGCTTTTCCCCCCAAAGTAGAGTTCAGGCGCTCCGTTCACACACTGCGTTTTGAGTGACGGGTGTGTCTTGTTACCAGGGCGAGAAGATGAAAATAATTCCTTCTCCTAATAGCATTGAACCTGCAACCGTTGCATTCGCTATAGAAAGGGTTTACTTTCTATAAAGATAACTGCGACTAACCAAACTTTTCAAACTATGAAAAATCTTTTCCTCAACGCTCGTATAAGTATATATTTTTTGAAAGGAATTTGAACTAACATCTATAGTATATTTTCATCTCCTCGCTCTGATCGTACATTGCCTCGGAAAATACAGCGCTGAGTTCTGTCACTTAACACTCAATGTCTCAAGAATGCGGCGGAAAATATGGAATATAAGTGTTTTAACGGGAACGGAGTGTAACTAGACACAACATGAAGCTACAAAAATACATTATAATAGTTGATAGATCAAAATGCTATAATACAGATATATGTACATTTAAAAGTTTTAGACAGTGGTTTTGTCCGATTGGACTAGTGAAAATAAAGTAAGAGTTACTCTAATTGTCATTATCTAACTTGGACCAAATATTTCTTCTCAATTAATGGACTATCCAAAAAAGATGATTTTTGAACCAGTACTTCCTAAGATAAGCGCCTTCAACCTGCACCTTAAGATATCTGGTACACATGAATAAAAATAACCTGGGTGGGGCGTTGACTTCTCATACCTAACGTGGTAACTATAATATGTTGTTGACGACCACTCTAGAAAATATGTTCATTTAAAAATATTTTATATATTTCCCGGGGTTGGTAAAACAACGTGCAGTGTTGAGTTACGTCATTCAAAACACAATGTTTTGAAAGGCGTAAAGTGGAGACCGTAATGTCTTTATATAAGGTACACGCAAGTTATATAGAGAATAATATCTGTAATATCTAATCATTGATAGCAACCCTATACCTAGATTCCCCTAGTGATGTACAACAATAGCGCCGTGGGGTAGTAATTAAAAAAAAAACGTGAAACCGTGCTAGGGCGTGAATTTTCACGCGCACTCGACACATGTACGCATTTCATCACGAATAAGGGTTATATTGAAATAGAAATGGGGAAATATAAATGGAAACTCAATGTGATGTCATTAATTAAAAAATATATATTTAATTTCTTTTGTGTTAAGGCTTTTTGGTGTAAGGTCTTTGTCTTGTAAATGACTTCCTTCTATGGGTTAGAATCGGCGATTATCGGTTGCTTTCCATGTATAGATACACTTATATCTGTGTAACTAATATTTTAAAAGAATATGAGCGACGCGATAGTTGTCGAATCGACAGTTGTGGGTTCGATTTCTACTCGAGTGTATGAATTATTTTCATATCCTCGCCTGTATATAGCAAGCAAAAAGACATGGGGTAGTGCTGAAACATTCCATTATATCAGATTTCATTAGAAATTGGTATTAATAAATGATAAATTATTTTAAAAATAATACAATTATTTATAAAGCATTCAATTCAATTCTATAAAGAGCTTATTAAAGTGTAATAAGGTGTATGTATGGTTATGTCTATGTTAATGTCATGGCTGTCTAGCTATTATAAAAAAATCACGGCGTTGAGATCTGCCAATCAACTTCCAATATATCGAATCGATGAAAAGCTGAGAATGGATTTTCTTTACATTGGGTTCCGCCTACACTGCTATAAACCCGCACCCCATAGCCCACATTCCCGTGTGAAAACCGTGAAGCTAAAACAAAACCAATATGTAACATACATATAGAATGTAACATAATCATTTCATTAGAAATATTGTAATAAGGTTAAGTAAAAACTTGTATAACTCCACCCGTTCCATGCAGTGTGCGACGTCCCTCAGGAGCAACGCCCTTTTAATATTCTAATATACCCGCGAGATAATATTTGCAATGGTGTGATAATATGAAATATTATGCTATCAGGAGATGGAATTGATCT